>JZKD02S1314760.1:269684-287209 GCA_000966675.3 Picea glauca
CTTCATATGAAGTCCAATGAGGTTGGAACCACTCTCAAACATCCTGAAACAATTAATGGTAATGTTAAAAATTTAAGTAAAAGTGACATTCTCCTTTACCTTTCATTTTCATCCTCCTTTACCTTTCATTTTCATCCTTTTACTTTAAGAATTTAATATTACCATTAATCAGTATATTGCTAGCCTCCTTAACTACGTTTTCGGCTCTTGCTCGCCTCTTGCTCCTTTGCTCCCCAAACCCTACACTTTGTTTGCAAAATGACGCTTTAAAACTCAAAAAAAAAGGTTAAAATCAGGCTTTATTTCCGGCCTGTCCACGCCCAAAAGATATTTTCGATTATAGCGCGATATTATCGCGCCATCTACGATAATATCGCGCCATTTTCAAAATATCGTAAACCGCGCGCTATTTTCGCCGATATTATCGCCAAACTGGATTTTGCCGATAATATCGTAAATCGCGCGATATTATCGCGATGTTGGTAACAGAGGTCTAGATTACTTCATTTTTAACCTCAAACTAGACTTTTGCTATACTAGTTGCATTCTAAATTTTATTTTTTTTATTTCAGTTATGAATTGATGCATTTCAGCACTTAATTTGATTCAGAAATTTAAATTTCAGATTTGCATTTAAGCATATAAACTTCGATTTGCATATCATACACTTGCTCAAACATTTCCATTTGCAAATCTGAATATTATGGCCATTAGTGATCACTTCAATCAGATTTGTAATAAGTCTAGTGACCTTCACTCATACTCACCTATGCTAGACTTACAATTTGGTTTGTAAATCTGAATCTTACATTGCTTAAAACACATAACCAAGTATCAAACCAGATTTCATTTAAGTCCAAAACACTCCATCTTGAGACCTGAAACCTTGGAATTGAACTTACCTTAGGAAAGCTCCCCATGTACTAGAGAAGAGCTGCCCTAAAGTGAGAGGAAGAGTTGTTGTGGTAACAGTGGGCAGCCTTCCTAAGTTCAACTTGAGCTTACACTTTGGTGATTGGGACTATTTCACTTTGGGTGTTAGTTTTTGTTGTAACAAAGCTATTATTTGTTTTTCTCTTCGTGGAATGTTTATTTTAAGATATTCGTATATTTTGCTTGTTGGGTTGAAGTTTTCTATGTAGTATTGTTGAGATCTCCAATTTCCACACAAGTAATGATTGAGTACTGTTACCCACAAACATGTTTAATATCAGGAAAGTGCTGGGAAAACCATGCTGACATAAGAGATTGATGACTTCTCAGCTCAGAAGTCAAGAACTACTGTTGAGAATTTGGCTGGAGATAATCTTAATATGATGCTGAGTGTGAAGAGCAGGAGGGAAATGCAAGTGGTAGAGCTTGTCCAGCTGATAATATGAACTTATTTTACACAACAGCAGTCCAAAGTTTTCTTCCGGGCAAGTCTACAACACTAGAAATAATGTACCTATGAACAATTGTGTCTCAAACACTAGAAAAGGGTTGGAATAACAGGCTTTTGCATGGGTGGTGCTTTATCCATTGTGAGTAATGTGCTGGTTCTAAGGGTTAATAGTGCTGTTGCATTCTATGGTGTTCCTTCTCCACAACTTGCAGATCCATCATCAGCAAGAGCACCTGTGCAGGCTCATGTATTTCGACAGAGTTGAGATGCCATATGAGTCATATAATGGTGTGAATGTGAGGCTAAGATACATCTTGAAGGTTACAATATGCCATAACTATGTCAGTGACAGTGTAGAGTACCAGGGCTTCTGGGTGCGAAATTATACACCACTTCCAACAGTTAACAACAGCATCAAGATGAAGGTTGGAGTTGAAGGTTGCTTACATGTTGAGTTCGAATATAGCAAAAGCAAGTATCACTAGAAAGGCGTAGCCATTGGCAAGATATATTTTCCTTTCGATACAAAACTGGTTTCAACCATTCATAATGATGCTCAAATGAGTCTATACCTGCAGTCAGGTGAAAATACATTGCTGCAGAAAACACCTGAGACTGACTGGGAAGAGGATGCAGCAATAGTTATTGGGGAGAGTGCTCTTGCTGGTAATGATAATATTTTCCTGAGGTTATCTTCAAGAGGACTTGAATGTGCCGATGTTAGTAACAAATCACACAAATTGTCTGCCCCCAATGAAATGGATATTGGATGTCTAACGCCTTTAGTAGCAGGAATCAACTATGTTTGGGTATACCTGATGATGAACAGTGACAGTTATACATCAGATTCTCAGAAGTTCATGGGTTAAAATGCTATTTCAGATCTGTTGGTAGTTGGCAGGGGGTTTTGCATCCTGAAGTGTCTCCAAGTAGCAGGTCTCCCAGCAGAAAAACACCCCAGACATGTTACCTGTAATGTTCCCCTCTCCTTGACAAGAACAAATGAGGACTCAGTAGTCTAGTCACCCCTCTAGACTATAGTCCAATGGGTAAAAAGGGGTTAGGAGGCACTAAAGTGTCACTAAAGGACTTAATGTTATTTTATTAAAGTGACTTTGATGAAAGAAGAAAAAGGTCATTTGACTTAAGGAGAAATTAAAACAATAACCTTAGCAAAAGCAATAAAGCAACTCAACTGAGAATTAGAAGATGGAGGTATAAAATAGAGAGGAGGGCGCCTCACTCATTCATTCATGTCATTTTCACTATTTGCTTCTTGAGCTATGCAGCTTACATTTTGAGGGTTTTGAGTAAACAAACCCTAGAGACCAGAAAGGAGGTGAAAGATCCCTTTGTTCCTAGTCCAAGCTTGGCCAAGGAGGAGAAAGATCCCTTTGTTCCTAGTCCAAGCTTGGCCAAGGAGGTGAAAGATTCCTCCATCACCATTCTATTCAGCTACAGGTGGATTTCTACAGTGACAGGAAGACGCAGGGCACAGATCAGGAGTTTTTCTGCAGGAGGGGTGCACTGTTTGGAGAATATCAGTTCGATTTGAGGAGAAGAAGGGAGATCTGGGACAAATCTCTTCCCGGAAAGGGTTGCTAGGTTCTTGAGCGCCTTTCTCATCTTCTATTGGAGGGTTTCTCCTGTTCATTATTTTATTGTGGCCTTGGGTGAATTTGTGAAGAGGGCACGTTGTTCATTGAGGATACATTGAGTTGGAGGTCTAGATCTGAGGGTTCGACTGAGAGATCTCTCCACAGGCACTATATATCCCCCATCTACAGATTGGCACCATTTTGCAAAGGTTTGAAGGCCATCTTCAAGGAAGCCGAATTTCTTAGCGTTCTCCAGCCAGTTGGGGCGCATCATCACCAGATCTGAGGGTTTCAAGTCTTCAAGGGAAAGAAATTGATCTTGTATTGATTTGCATGCAGCAGTTGAAGGCCTAGGAGGTCTTATCTCTCTATTTTGTTGTATCTTGGTGGCATATTCAGCCCAGACTTCTTTATCTTGCTATATCATTCCAGATCTGCATATCTTATGTATGGAGGTCACCTTATTATCTAAATAAAGGTCAGATCTGAAGTTATTGAGCATTCTCTTGTGTTGTATTCCTTGTATCTTGCTATCTCTATGTCTTGTTGTGCTATATTCATGCTGCAAATGTTAGAGATCTCAAGCAAAACACCCAGCGCAATTCTGAGAAGTAAAATCTGCAAAAACACTCAAACAAACAACACAAACATATCAAAAAATCACCCTAAGTTCCTAGCAATTATGCTTGGGAGTATTACAGTGGTATCAGAGCGAATTCCTCTGCCAACCTATGATAAAATACCGATGACCAGGAGGAGAGGCCGTGGGGGACAGCCTGTATCAGGTATTCATGAAGGAGAAGAGCCAGAAGTTAGTATGGGGGGAACTCATGAGACAGAAAATGCAACATCAGAAGAGGCAACTTTCTTGGCCGAAAGGGTGACTCAAGCAATGAATGATGCACTACAAAACAACCAGGTTATTACGCAGTGCGACCTAGAGGAGATACAGAACCATTTATCCTTGGGGCAAGCAAAACTGAAGCTATTCTTTGCAAATTACCAAAGAGGGCAGGACAGAATGATAGCTTTGATGGAGCAAAGCAAACACCAGGGTATTCTTTCTCAGTATTTGATGGAGCAAAGCCATAGTAAAGATCCACCCCTATTTGGTGGAAATCATGATGCTAGCGGTTCTCATGGGGGAAATGGAAATCATGGAGAGTCAATACATAAGGGCCATGCAGAAGGGCACAGACCAAATGAAGGTATACCTACCCAATCTCACGCAGCTAGCAGATCTACTCCAAGACCATACATGCCTAATTTTTTGGATGCACAGCAAAGGGACACTAATACCTTGAACCATGAGAATCTAGGGGATGAATGGGAGACAGCAGAAAGAGAGTACAACGCTATGAGTGTGGGATTCAGAAGACAGGTTTCCATGGGGGAGTATTTCCACCTCAAGATGAAAAGAAAATCCAAGGAACGTTATAGAGGTGACAATGAGCTAGGGCGCAAGGCAGGAAGAATGGAGTTGCCAACATTTGATGGATCAAATCAGATTTCGGCCACAACATGGGTACAAAAGATGGATGCTTATCTTCAATTGAATACCATGGAGGAAGGAAACACCATCAAGTTTGCAACACTATACTTGATGAGCAAGGCGCATGAGTGATAGTTTCATGGGATGACCACCTTGGGACATGAGCATGTCACTTCTTACCGTGGCTTCACGCAGAGACTCATTGATAGGTTTGACGGGGAGCATCCAAAACTTCATTTCAAGGAGCTCACACAGATTAGACAAACAAGATCAAATGAAGCCTTCATTGAGGAATTTCTGAGAGTGTTGGTTATGGTTCCTGATGTGTCAGAATCCAGATTACTAATGATGTATATAGAAGGGTTGACCGAACCTGTGCAAGGATGGGTTAAGGATTTTAAGCCTACAACCTTACAGGATGCCATTGAGTGTACCAGAGATCTAGTTGGGGCAACCAACAAAAACAGATTCACACCTAAACCTCCAATCATTACAAGGGGCTAAGATGCTAGACAGATTGACAAAGGCAAAGGGAAGATGGATGAAGCCACAAGAAGAGAATTAAGAAGGAAGCAACTATGCTTCACCTGAAAAGAACCATGGCAGCCACGTCATAGGTGTTTGGGCAAAGGGAAAATTTACTATATAGAAGTGTTGTCCGACAGTGAGGAAGAGATAGATGATGAGGAGAGTGGAGTTATCCATAACATACAATTGATACACAGGGAGGAAGAACAAGCCTTACATGTGCAGGGTGATGAGGTGCCCTCACATCATGAGGAAGGCTTCAAGAAGGTAACTATTGCATCTATGAGTGGAGTGCCTAAATTCAACACTTTTCGGATGAAGGGAGTTGTACAGGGGCAATGAGCTACAGTTTTGATTGATGGAGGAGCTTCTCACAATTTCATTGATGTTGCTATGGTAACAAGGAGACACATCCCTACATTAGACTTTGAGGGGTTCTTGGTCGAAGTAGTAGGAGGGTACACTATGGCCTGTGATAGGTACATTCCACAGATGAGTTTGACATTGCCAGGTACACCTTGATACAGGATTTTTATGTGGTGGACATCCTAGACACCAATATCATATTAGGTGTGCAGTGGCTATGTACCTTGGGACCAATTACCACCAACTATAAAACCATGCAAATGTCCTTCAATACAGAAGAAGGGAAGAGGGTCACACTCAAGGGAATGACAGGAGAGTCGCCTAGAGTTGTGACTGCCAAGAAAATGCATGCCATATTCAGGCGTGAGGAAGTGGCCTTTGCAGCTGAATGCTTTGTTATGGTGATGGAAAACTCAAGCAGTACCCTCCAGACATGCAGGAAATCCTTCACAAGCACAAAAGGGTGTTTAAACCGATTCCTCTAGGTCAGCCACCCAATAGAGGGTTTGAACACATTATAGAATTGGAGGAAGGGGCCAAACCAGTCATCATTATGCCTTACAGACACCCCAAGAAGCACAAGGACGAAATAGAGAGCACCATCAAAGAATTGCTAGCCTTGGGACATATCAGACCAAGTTCAAGCCCATTTGCATCATTAGTTGTGTTGGTAAAAAAGAAGGATGGGACTATGCACATGTGCATAGATTACAAAGCCCTGAATAAGAGAACTATCAAGAACAAGTATCCCATTCCCAAGATAGATGAATTATTGGATGAGCTACATGGTGCAGTATACTTCACGAAAATTGATTTGCGCTTTGGATACCATTAGATCAGGATGAGGGAGAAAGAGATACATAAGACAGCCTTCAGATGCCACTTTGGACATTATGAGTTCCTTGTCATGCCTTTTGGCATGACCAATGCACCAACCACTTTTCAGTCCTACATGAATCATGTGTTTAACTAGCAACTAAGGAAGTATTTGTTTGTCTTCTTTGATGATTTGTTGATTTACATCAAAACATGAGAGGAGCACCTCAAACATGTGGATGAGATCTTGAGCATCATGGAAAAGCAGTCTTTATATGCCAAAGAGTCAAAATACGAAATTGGGATGACAGAGGTCCTCTACTTGGGACATATTATTGGAGCAAAGGGGGTACAGGTTCATCAAGAGAAGATTCAGGCCATCATTGCTTGGCCCACACCCAAAACACTTACAGAACTCAAGAGTTTTCTCGACATCTACAACTATTACAAGAAGTTTGTCAAGGGGTTCTCCCAACTTTGTGCACCCCTAACAGATTTGACCAAGAAGGGAGCATTTGAGTGGAATTTTGAGGCTGAGTCAACATTTGATAAAATGAAAAAGGTGATGAGTACTTGTCCTGTATTATCTTTACCTGATTTTTCTCAACCTTTCATATTGGAGTGTGTTGCATCTGATGAAGGTGTTGGAGTTGTGCTCATGCAGAATAGGCATCCTATTGCCTATGAGAACCACAAATTGAGGGGTCCTGAGATGTTTTACACCATTTATGATAAAGAAATGCTAGCCATAATGCACGCCTTGGCCAAATCCAAGCAATATCTAGTTGGAGTGAAATTTGTGGTTAAAACATACCATAACAGCCTCAAGTACTTCCTTGAGTAGAAGGACCTTAATGAAAGGCAGCAAAAATGGGTAAGCAAGATCCAAGCATATAACTTTGATATAGAATATGTCAAGGGGAGGAACAATGTTGTAGCAGATGCCTTGTCCAGAAGACCCTCAACATACTCCATGTCAGAGATATCAGTTGATTGGAAGTCTCATCTATTGGTGGAATACTCTAAAAACAAATTTGCATGTGAGTTGATGGATGGACAGTTGCATGTGAGTTGATGGATGGACAGCTACATGATGATGGGTACAGGATTATTGATGACATCATTTATTACAAGGGGAGGATTTACCTAGTTCCAAAGTCCTTATTCAAAAAAAGGGTGCTTCAAGCATTTCATGACTCATCATTAGGATGGCATCAGGGATTTCTTAAAGCCTATAGGCAGATATGGGAAAGGCTCACTTGGAAGAGTCTCAAAGGGGATGTCATGTGCCATATCAAGGAGTGTACCACTTGCCAACAGAACAAAGATGAGCACACTCACCCAGCAGGTCTATTACAACCTCTCCCTATTCCAAAGCGCAAGTGGGAGAGTGTGTCTATGGATTTCATTATAGGTCTCCCCAAAGCACAGGGGAATGATTGCATATTTGTGGTGGTTGATCGCTTGACTAAATTTGCTCACTTTTTTGCCATCTCCATGGACTTCAGCGCATCTCAGGTGGAAAATCTATTTTTCAGGGAAGTTTTCAGGTTGCATGGGATACCCAAGACGATTGTGAGTGATAGGGACAGCAGATTTATGAGCATCTTTTGGCAGGAACTGTTTAGGCTAGTGGGTACTGAGTTAACTCCCAGCACTAGCTATCATCCACAAACAGATGGGAAAATTGAAATTGTGAACAAGTGGGTGGAAGATTATCTCCGCAATTATATATATGGGCAACAAAAAGCGTGGTTCAAGTGGCTTTATCTGGGTGAATATTGCTACAACACCACTCACCACATGTCTATTGGTATGTCTCCCTTCAAAGCTTTATACAGTTATGATCCCCTTACTTTTGTTGAGATTGTGTTTGGAGACAGTAGGGCCCCTATAGCTAAAGAATGGATATAGGAAAGTCAAGACATTCTCAAGGAACTCAAAGACCATTTGCAAAAGGCTCAAAACCAACGGTAATTATATGCTGACAGTCACAGAGTGGAGCGCACTTTTGAGGTAGGGGACTTGGTGTATTTGAGGTTACAACCATACATACAGGCATCCATTAAGAAAAATGGCACTGAAAAGCTCAAACCTCGTTTCTATGGGCCTTACAAGGTGCAAAGTAAAGTTGGGGCAGTGGCATATGAGTTAGAACTACCACAAGGAAGCAAAATCCAAAATGTTTTCCATGCATCATGCCTAAAGAAGGCATTGGGACAGCATGTTGTAGCTAATGAAGAGCTACCACCAGTTGATAGAGGGGCACTTGATCTTGATTCCAGAGGAGATCTTGGAGGTAAGGGTGAAACAGCTAAGGAACAGGAACATTAAGTGGTACTTGGTCAAATGGAAGAGTTTGGCTATAGAAGATGCCACTTGGGAGAGTGAACAAATGCTACAACAAACATGTTCAGAATTTCTTGTAGGCAAGCAATTTCTAGTAGGGGAAACTGTAATGTTCCCCTCTCCTTGACAAGAGCAAATGAGGACTCAGTAGTCTAGTCACCCCTCTAGACTATAGTCCAATGAGTAAAAAGGGGTTAGGAGGCGCTAAAGTGTCACTAAAGGACTTAATGTTATTTTATTAAAGTGACTTTGATGAAAGAAGAAAAAGGTTATTTGACTTAAGGAGAAATTAAAACGATAACCTCAACAAAAGCAATAAAGCAACTCAACTGAGAATTAGAAGATGGAGGTATAAAAGAGAGAGGAGGGCGCCTCACTCATTCATTCATGTCATTTTCACTATTTGCTTCTTGAGCTATGCAACTTACGTTTTGAGGGTTTTGAGTAAACAAACCCTAGAGACCAACAAGGAGGTGAAAGATCCCTCTGTTCCTAGTCCAAGCTTGGCCAAGGAGGCGAAATATTCCTCCCTCACCATTCTATTCAGCCACAGGTGGATTTCTACAGTGACAAGAAGAGGCAGGATGCAGATCAAGAGCTTTTCTGCAGGAGGGGTGCACTGTTTGGAGAATATCAGTTCGATTTGAGGTGAAGAAGGGAGATCTGGGGAAAATCTCTTCCTAGGAAGGGTTGCTTGGTTCTAGAGCGCCTTTCTCATCTTCTATTGGAGGGTTTCTCCTGTTCATTATTTTATTGTGGCCTTGGGTGAATTTCTTTAGAGGGCGCATTGTTCATTGAGGATACATTGAGTTGGAGGCCTAGATCTGAGGGTTCAACTGAGAGATCTCTCCACAGGCACTATATATCTCTTGATCTACAGATTGGCGCCATTTTGCAAAGGTTTGAAGGCCATCTTCAAGGAAGCCGAATTTCTTAGCTTTCTCCAGCCAGCTGGGGCGCATCATCACCAAATCTGAGGGTTTCAAGTATTCAAGGGAAAGAAATTGATCTTGTATTGATTTGTATGCAACTGTTGAAGGCCTATTATCCCCCAATTTTAGGGATAACTAGGATATCATGTCTTGAGGCCCACAGGTACTAGACATGGAGTATCAAGAGCCGGATCGACTTTAGCATGGCCCTGGAGGGCCCACCTTTTCTTCCTTTCAACGCCTCTATCTTGTTAGCAGCAGGATCATCCATCACCATCGGCTTGGTCTTGTATCGGAGATGGTTCTTGCTCCATGAGGTAATGAGTCCGAGTATCATGGTATGTGTCACTTTGATCATCGAAAACCCTTGAATATGTGCATCTGATTCCTTTTATTTCTAACAAATGCTTGGATCTTATACTTGCCCACTTGACCATGTCTGGGGGGATTGACAGGATGCCCTAGTAAGCCTATGTCCGTAGGTTTTGGTTTGCCACTGGGGGGGTTTCTGAAAAGCCATCGTCCGCTCCCGTCATAGCTCCACTTTTTCATCTTGCTTCCCGCTCACCTATCCCATTACACTTGTCCAGGCACTGGGTTGACCTATCATTTGAGGATTGCACCTTACCTAGTGGGAAGAAGGAGCTAAAGGCCCAGCAGGTAAAAGCAAGCTGGCAAAAGATAAAAGCATTAGAATAAAACCTCAAGATGCTTCGCCCAGGGATCCCCGAGGAAGCAATAAAAGGCTTCTCAGCAAGAAACAAGAGGGACCCCTAAAGCAATAAGACAAGACCTAGTCAGAGGATAGGGGATCTCATCACAAGCCAGCCTATTAGGTCCATGGGTACCTAGCAGTATGACATTACCACCAGCTGGTTACCACACCAGGGTAGTGACTCTTGGTTGCATGGCCAAGAGAAAGGGAGCCTCATCATGAGCCAGCCTTCTCATTTATGTGAAATTACTTGTGGGTAACGTTGTCACCACTGGTCACCACGCCAGGGCAATGTCCCCTGATTAGCCTCTTGAAGAAAAAGCAATAAAAGAATAAAGAATAAAGAAAAAAAAGGCATGAATGGGCTTGGAAAATTGCATCCAGGACAGGTGCAGCTCGCCTTCTACAAAGGCACCCACGGGTAAGCTTTGCACCCTCTACCCTCATTGCACCCATTTGCCTGGACCTCCCTTATCCACATCACCCACTTGCATGGCTCAGATGAGGTCTCTTCCGGAAACTTCCCTCTTCCAATGGACACTAGCCCAATAGGACGCCCTATCACTCTCTCCATACTTGCATTGGAGGCTTGTATAATGTCTTTGAGCTTTTAACTTGGGTAATAGGGGTTTTATGCACATGTTTAATAATATTGATGATGAGATGTGATTGGCATTGCTATGATCCCTGTGACTTATGAGCCCATGGAGGGCGTAGTTGTTGATGTGCAGGATCATGCCCGACGGACAGGTACCATATTGGATCGGTGCACATGGGGAGATGATCAGTTTGGAACTCCATGGGGCTGAAGAGCCCACCAGATGGATGTTGGGACCCCGTCAGGGGGGCAGAGACAGGACAGAGATGGTCAGAGGCTTTGCACCGGAGAAGAGGAGGGCGTTTCACCAGAGGCACCCTGGCACAGCTTGACCTAGGGGGATTGTGCCCTTTTCAGTGGAACGTTGGCCTTGGAAGGCCTAGGACGTCACCCTTCATGACCATGACGTCACCTAGCAGCATGGACACTTTGGGAGACAGCTGGGGCAATGTTGGCACGTGTGGCAGGCTAGAGAATCCCAAGGAGGGCTAACATTTTGCTCCAGGATGTTGCATCTGCCCTAGAAGGGGCTAACGTCTCCCTTAAAGGGGCATGACGTCTCTCTTTAGCTTGATTAGGGTTTAATTTTGAACATTTAATGTAAAACAGTATGATTTTTAGTATTTTGGCCTTGTCAACCTTTTTATGACCTAAAAGTAAAATTAGGTCATGGTACAGTATAAATTGAAGGTTTTCACTCTCATTTTTTCATCATCTCTCACTCACCACTTGGTGAGGTCTGAAATTTGCGCCCTCTTTAGGGTTTTGGCTGAAATTTTGAGGCGCACCTGTTGAAGGAGACTTTTTATTGGCATTTTGGCATTTATCTTGGTGGAAGGTGTTACAACTAGAGTTTGCTACTTGATTTCTTGGTTGAATGTAAGTAAATTTCTGCAAAACTTCTTAATTGAATGGTTGTAGTCTTATTTCTCTTGCATTTATGATTATAATTTGTTGAATAAACCCTAGGGGACAAGCACACATCGTAGGTCCTTGTCTCATGTCCTCGTCAAGATTCTTAGACATTTCATTTGTTGAAGTGAGATAGAGCCTTGCCCTAGCAACACTCTACTCTTTCATGTTGAAGAGGATTGAGCCTAGCCTTAGCTACACTCTATCTTTCCTCTTCTATGCTAGCCGTTTTTACTTCTCTGAGCTAAGAAGAAGAAGATGCATCAGGGCCTAGTTCAGCTACACCTTGATGAGCTGTTTTTCTAGGGTTTGCTAGTAAATCCTTGCCATAGCAACACGTTGCCTTGCAAAATCCTCGTGTCTTGGTTTTATGCCACTTCTTGTGCTAGCCGTTTTTCCATTGAGTTAAGGACGGAGGAGAGAGCACTAAGGCCTAGTTCCCCTACACTGAAGTGAGCCTCTCTCCCCTAGGGTTTTGACTCTGAGGCCTTGCCATAGCAACACCTCAAAGCTTCACCTTCCAGTCCTTAGCTTTACTATCTTCTTGATCCTTCAGCTCCTGCGTCCTCCTTTTGACTCCATTAACCCTAGAAATGCACTGATCTAAAACCAAGCTTGTGAATGTCATGATCAAAACCACTCTCAACACTTTGAATGAAACCCTAACTACTAACCCTAGCTTAAAAAACTAACCTTGCTAATCTACTGTTGTCGTCATCTCTTGCTATTAATATCACTTGTGCAGCTAACGTTTTTCTTATGAGCAATTGAATGGTTATTTAAGGGCATTACTTGAATGAAGTGTTGATTATTACATTGAATGCCACGTTTTTCTTAAATATTTATTGAAGAAGTGACATTAAATATCATTGCTATTTTATAAACATTGACTTCGTCAACATTTATTAGTCAATTGCTTATATATATCAGATAGTCATTAATCATATGAAGTACTAACCAAGAGAGTGAGCTTGCACATACATATTTCTTGTTGCTTTGTCTCGGGCAGGTACATATCTTTTGGTTATACTTCTCTTTATTGGCTGGTTAGCCGGACTATCTGCTCAATGGTGACTTGTGAAGGGGGAAACTTATCTTCGTCTTATAATCCTTTGCCTTCTCAAAAAAACAGGTCACCGGGGACGTCTCCCCTGGTCCTTACCACCCTAAACAGAAAGAACCATCCCATTTGGTGGGATTGGGTAGGATTGGTTCCAGTTACGCCAGTTTGACTACTCTTCATCCATTTACTACCCTAACTACAAACTGCGTGATAACAATGTCTAGGAGGTCTTATCTCTCTATTTTGTTGTATCTTGGTGGCATATTCAGCCCAGACTTCTGTATCTTGCTATATCATTCCAGATCTGCAGATCTTATTTATGGAGGTCAGCTTATTATCTAAATAAAGGTCAGATCTAAAGTTATTGAGCATTCTCTTGTGTTATATTCCTTGTATCTTGCTATCTCTATGTCTTGTTGTGCTATATTCATGCTGCAAATGTTATAGATCTCAACCAAAACACCCAGCGCAATTCTGAGAAGTAAAATCTGCAAAAACCCTCAAACAAACAACACAAACAGATCAAAAAATCACCCCAAGTTCCTAGCAATTCTGCTTGGGAACATTACATTACCTCAGACCTGAAACAATTGTCACAGCAAAGGATTGTTCATTAAGTGAGCTCTGGTGGTGTTACATACATGCCTGTAGCAACTGCATTCAAGGACAGAATTCTGGAAACCAAGATTACCCGCACAGAAATCTCAGAGGAGGAACCTTTCTTGGTCAAAATAACACAAGTAATCATGTATATATATGTATGGGATGCTGGGATAATGAAACAGGGCCGACCTCGTCTTATTTTTAAAAGAAAAAAGTGACATCGTTTGAGGAGCCGACCCACAATTGATGTCAAATTGACCTGGGCATTAAGGCCAACTGGAAGCAAGTTGTGGGCAAGAGTGACTTGTAATGAAGGGGGCTCGTCTGAAGACTTGTTGAAGGATACATGCACCTTGAAGCCCACATGCCCACACTTGGAGATTATCTTTGCTGATTTTGTACAGGGAGAGGAGCTTTGAAGGGCCTTTGGAGGTTGGATGTTGCACCAAAGCCCCACCTTTTCACTTCATTTAGGGAGTTGGGTCATCCTTCAAGGCTCATGCCCCTTAGATCTTGTACATGTGGCAAGAATGCCCCCAAATTATATTATTTTAGATTATTTAATTGTTGAAGAGGGCTTTTTGCCCCTCCATAGGCTAGAATAGGGTTTTTAGCTTAGAAAATCAATATTTTAATGTAAAGGAAGTTGAGCATCTCCTCTATAAATAGAAATGCACTTCCTCTCATTTTGATAGAACAACTTAAGGGAGAAATCCCTTAGGAGGTCTAAAATTTTCTGAAATTTGATGGAGCATCTTTGTCTTGTACTTATGCACACTTTTGGAGGATTGATCTAGTGGATGCTTTTCTTGTTTTGGTGGATCTTTCATGAAATTAGGGTTTCCTCATGCATAGCGACTTGGCAAAGTAAGTGGTCTTTCCAAGTGTTTATGTTTTGTCCATGGTATCTAAGTGGATGCTCTATCAAAGGGGTGATAAGTGCATGTCAACTTGTTTCCTTGGATAAATTTTGCTAGAAACCCAGAGGAAGAATTAAGATTGTTTATCCCCTTCCCTTGTTTTGTCCATCTCAATTTTGTTGAAGCATAAGAGGTCAAGTTAGGGATTATGATTGTATATCCCCCTAACAGCGTCAATGGATTTTGACTCTTTTCATGGGACAAATCCCAAAATGTGACTAAAGAAGAGCTAGATGAAAGCTTCATGAAGTTTGTAGAAGAAACCAAGCAATCGCTACAACTACAAACCCTAGGAAAACAAACCATGCACCTTGAGCCAGATACCTTAATCCACAACCTAGAAATCTCTAAGGAGGATAAGGAAAATGTAAACCCTTAGTGAGCAGAGCGCAACAACCTTTGAACTCATCAATCACAGAGAACTCTCACAAACCCACTTTCAATCTTTAGATGAAGATCCCACAATACGACTATGGAAGTGAAGTGGAAGTGCACCCACCACTAAGCAAGATCAAGTTAGCATTCAAGGTCCGGCACATTTACAAGTAGGAGGATAACTAAAAGTGGCCTACAACAAATGGATGGGGCAACCCATACCTAGTGCAAGAGATGGTTTATTAAAAACCCTAGAGGGGATTCTACTAAGTTTCCAAATGTGTTAACTCGAGGAGTAGACCATAACTAGGATGATCCATACAAACTTCAACTAATGTACATGTTCCAAAGGAACATAACAATAAACGAATACTTTGAGAAGTTCAAAGTTTTTGAGTCAATGGCCAAACACTCTGCAGATATAGTATGAAAAATCTAAATCTCAAATATGAGCTCAGAAATCCGCATTGAATCAAGAATGATTAAACCCGATTATTTGGACAAATCCATTAATATAAATAGAAGATCCATGTAGTAAAAAGAAAGATACTTGGCTCTAGTAAAATTGATGATTCATACGATAGGAGGACCAAGGAAGAGTAGAAGTTTGAAATGTCACAACTCAAAAACCCTAGTCACCACTTTGTCCAAAAACCTAATCTTTCAACCTCAAACCTTTGTTGTAAATGCTCTCAACCTTGGTTTAAGGAACACCTCTACAACCCTTCAATACCTTTTATGGTTGAAGATCTATGCCAATCAAACTCTAAATCTAAACTTGAGGATGATACTCTCCTTAAAACAACTAGATGATGACTCTAGGCCACGTGACCAATCCCCTTCACCATTAGAAATGTTGGCTAAACTCATTGTCTACATACAACAAAGAAATGTTGGCTATACTTCATTCAATAGCCAAGCAACATCAGTTCTTCCTTGGTAATAAGGTTTTTATTAAAACCGATCACATTAGCTTGAAGCATTTACTAACACAAGTTACTCTAACATAGGAGCAACGAAAATGGATTGGTAGCCTTCAAGCATATGACTTTGAAATTATTTATAAAAGGGTAAATAGAATATTATTGTAATCGTTTTATCTTGACAGGATAAACCACCCACCTTCAACTCCATCTTAATCAGCCAACATGCTTGGGTACAATAGCTCCTCGCAAAGTATAGAATGGATCCTACTACTGTATAGAATGGATCCTACTACAATTGCAAGAAGAGCCAACCTTGGACTATCAGGAATAGTGTCATCCTCTTCAAAAAAGGCATTACTTTCCAGTATGCATTTCCTCCTACACAAGAAGTTCTTTAGCATCTGCATGCCTCTCCCTCTAATGATCATGTGAGTTTCCACAAAACTTACAAGAATGTCTCCCACCTTTACTTCCAAAAATGAAGTTTGTATTGAGCAATTTGTAGCAAAATTTGACAATTGCCAAACCAGTAAGTTGGAAATCATTCCTTATCCTAGCCTTCTCCAACCTAAATCCATCCCTAAACTGAAGTTCTAAGAGGTATGCATGGACTTCAACAAGTTTGTCACTCTCTATAGGTAAGGATGCTATCTTTGTGGTAGTTGATTGTTTAACCAAACTTGCTCATTTCATTGCTTTGACTACCAAGTTTACAGCTTTTGAGGTTGTTGATTTATTTTTCAAGCATTGTCTACAAGCTCCATGGACTCTCTCACCACATCATTAGTGACAAGGATCTCAAGTTTGTAAGTCAATTCTGGCAAGAAATTTTCAAATTATCATGGGTCACTTTCGATATGAGTACTGCCCATAACCTTCAAACAGATGGGAAAATAAAGGTAGTTAATGAGTGCTCAGAGGGATATCTTAGAATGTACACAGGGGATAAGCAAAGGGATGGCGTGGTTTCATTTGGCTGAATATTGGTATAATGTTACACATCACTCTGCCACCAAAATAAGCCCCCTTAAAGCATATCGCTATGAACCCCTATCACCTAAGGATTGGGTCATTCAAAATGTTATAGTCCCTAGCATAGCTGACACACTAGAAAAAACGCATAACACCTTTAGCATCCTAAAGGACGACTTTTTCAATAAACGAAACAAAACATGTTGACGAACACCGCTTAGAAAGACACTTTGAGATTGGAGATATGGTCCTTGTCTGACTACAACCCTGTGAACAAACAACTCTCGAGCAACGAGGTAAGAATAGGCTTCAACCCAAGTTCTATGGCTCATATAGACTACGAGAAAAAGTGGGTGAGACGAGACATTCCTGACAAGGGAAGCTCCATGATGTCTTCTATGTATCATGTTAAAAAAGAAGTTGTATTGTGAGATGGTTACTCAAACAGAGATCCCTCTCACAAATGAAGAGATCAAAGCTAATTCGGGAAATCGAGGGCATCCTTGAGATGAATGTAAAGAAACTTTGTAAAGGAAAATCATGGAGTACAAGATTAAATGAAGGGGCCTCCCAAAAGAGGAAGCCCCCTTGCAATTAGATGCATTTTATCAAAATACCCTAATTTGCAGAGACGGTAGGGTACCACCCCTCTTGGGTAGCCATTGGCTGGGAAAAAAAACTTTCTATTTTAATGTTTTTAGAAATAATAATGTCTTTAGTATAACCAGTTGGTGGAGTCATGCTAGCATCAGCAAAACTGCTAAAAATAGTTACCAGAGTTGGTGGGTGACAATACAAGGATAGATGTGGGTATAAATACTGTCTGTGTAAATAAACATGTAGGGAAACCTGCAGTTTGGGTGTGTTATCCCCGATATCTAGGGATAACTAGGAGATCATGTCTCGAGGCCCACATGGTCCTAGACATGGAGTACCGAGAGCAGGAGCGACCTGAGCATGGTCCTGGAAGACCCAT
>JZKD02S1314760.1:316511-334140 GCA_000966675.3 Picea glauca
ATCTTTCCTTTGATTTGGATCTATTGTGAAATGATTATACAGAACTGTTGAATCTGATATATGTGTTCAGTTACACTGTTGTATTCAGATCTGTTACCTGCTGCCTTAGATCTGAGATATATTCATATATGTTTTGAATTTAGATCTATATGTTTGTTCTGAGTTTAGATCTATGTGTTTGAATGTTAGATCTATATACTCTGAGTTTAGATCTGAGCTTATGTCCATATATGATCAGAAGTTGCTGCTGTTCTTCATAGACCTACCCTCTATGTGCTCTATCTCTGATTGAGCAACAGTTCAAATTGTTTTAAGCTTTGAAATTTAAAAGAGGCTACTGTTCTGCATTTTTACCCTAAAATCTAACAAGTTCCCCCCTGGCTTTTGCACTAGACTGTCTATGCTCACAAAGGTTGTACATTCCCCCTGGCTTTTGCATTAGACTTACATCTTGACTTTTGTCTTAGGCTTACAAGGCTTCTTCCTTTGCCTTGGCTAGACTCACAAGATCACATAGCATCTCGTTCGTCCTGACTTTTGGTTTGACTCACAGAGGTTATACGTTCCCCCTGGCTTTTTTCAATACCTCACAAGACTAGTTAATTCTCCAAATCTCCCTGGCTAGCCTCAGGGTGGCCCACATGGCCTCTCATTGGAGAATGACTGTCGATGCTGCCAAATTTAACACAAGGCAAAGTTTGTGGCAAGAGGATTCTCCTAGAATGAAGGAGTGGACTATGAGGAAACATTTGCTCTAGTTGCCAGGTACACTTCCATTAGAGCAATTATGTCCTTACTACTTAGCTTCATTTATGGGATGAAGGATACATCAGATGGATGTGATGACAGTTTCTCTTAATGGAATCATTAAGGAAGAAGTGTACCTAGAGCAACCTCGGGGCTTTGATGTAAATAGGAAGGAGTCCCATGTTTGCAAGCTTAAGAAAGCCTTGTATGGACTCAAACAAGCACCGAGAGCAGGGTATTCCAAGATAAATGGATATTTGCAAAGTATGGGCTTCACCAAAAGCGAAGCAGATCCCAACTTATGTTATATATTTGTTGGACTTGATCTGCTTGTTTTGGTGTTGTATGTAGATGACTTCTTTCATATAGGTGCAAAGAAGCTCATTGCAAGGTGCAAAGCAGACATGGCAGCTAAGTTTGAGATGAACGACGTCAGCATGATGCATTACTTCTTGTGTTTGGAGGTTTGGCAGTGTTACCCAGCATTTCGTTGCGTACTTGTTTGGGATTTCGAAGTCAAATCAAGTTGTAATAATGGAGGAAGATTCTGCTCGTATATATTGGAGATCCTGGTGAGAAGTCTGTTCATCTTGAGCAGTCCACACTGCAGAATTCAGAGGTGGTGGAGTTGCTGTCTGAATACTGTGTTGTCCTACATCTTCTAGAAGGAAGCATAGATGTTGTTCATTTTTCAGCATTCTGTCCTCATAAATCTGCTCCAGCTTTGTCAACTATTGGATATAAAGAAAGCCTATTGTGCTATAAAAGTTGGTCTCATCTGAGCATGAAGATAATCTGAATATGGCTAAACCATATCCTTCTTCTGATGAAATTCATAGTCAACAGTCGTCGATAAGCCAAACAATGTCCGAGTCCACTTGGGGAACTGAAGAAAGAGTACAAACTGTAGTTTCCTCTAGAGACGATGGACAGGAGGATATGGCTTCCACCAGCATTATGTCTGCATCAGCCCCAACAAGTAGACCATCAAATGCCTCTTCTTCTAAGTATGATAGCATTGCAAACTCTACTCAGTCATCAACTTCAATAATTGAAAACCCTAGAAACTTGGCATTTAGCAATCAAGAAATCACTGTGTATTAGTGCAAACTAAAGAGTCTGCAGATGTTTCACTATCTAACTTGGCAGAAAATAATTCTCGAGAGGCAATACAGTGATACTAACATTGGAGGGGAAATGCTTAAAGCTGATGATGAATTGTTGAGAAAGCAAATGATTAATGTTGCTAGTTTGGGCCTTAAACGACTCAGGAAACCGCAGACAGAGAAGATTATAGCAGAAGTTGGACAGCACCTTTAAGTCTTCGGCCTTGATGAAGTACACTCCAACAGGATCAGAACATAAAGATTACAGAGCGACCTACACTGTGATCAGAAGTCCAGATTTCCTGGTACGTATGAATCATCTGGTCATCTTTGCCCGGCGAAATTACAGAGGACAAGGGTAAGAAAAATTAGAGCCAAGCCATAGGAATTTCGCCTTTGTGGATTCATAGCCCCATCTCGGGGGTGGCATCTGTAACAGAGTGAATATGTGTTACAGAATGCCTATGATTGGGTGGAACGCTCTTCGTTTGCAGCTAGTTGGTGGATAATTCTCCGAAATATAAGTATTTTTGGTTGTTTATGAGTTTTCACTTATTATTATTTCTACCTGTATACAAATTTACTTGTTATTTTATGATTTGCTTCCGCTTAGATGAATTTAATTTACTGTACATGAGATGAATTGCATTAGACTGCATGAATTTAATTGATGCTTAAAATTGTTTTAAATTCTGCATTGGAATGCATGTATGGCGAACTGTGTATGTTACAAGTATAATTTCTTTTATTTATTTTTTTCTTGCCAATGAGTAAATACCAATACTGGGTAATCTTCAAATAGTCAAAGTTCAGTTTTCTCTATCCTTTATTTGAAAAGATATATCTCGATGCAGCAGTTGTTGAAAATATATTCTTGTTGCAGCAGTGTTTAAAGAAAAATCTTGATGCAGTAGTATAAAACTACGTTCCACCAGGTTTCTGGGACGAGGGAGAGCAGGAGCAAGGAAACGCACATGGGAATGTGTGGGAGCACTCGCAAATTTTAGGGAAATTCATGGGGATGGAGGGGCATCAGTGTTTCCAGCATAGTGGTCTCTGTCTCTAAAATTATAAAAATAATAATGATAAAATCCCAAAAATAACAATTCATTCTATGCAAATTCATCATTGTGCAATCCAGTGGAAATGGTATAATCCTGTCAATCCTAAAATCTGTTAAGTCTACTGAATTAATTCTAAATGGAATATGAAATTCTACTTTCTCCATATAAAATTTGATGAGGTTGGAACCACTCTCAAACATCCTGAAACAATTAATGGTAATGTTAAAAATTTAAATAAAATGATAGAAAAGGTAAGATAAAGGAAAATGTCAACTTTTCCCAAAGCAACACCCCGCCCCCGGAGCGTAGGAAACGTGGGGGTGCACCCCACCCTGGGGAAGTGTCCCCATGGAACACTGGTATAAAATGCACAAGTGCTTTTTAGATTATTCTTAACTTGTAAATAATTAAGGTCAATTGGAATAACAAGTAAACAGTGTCTATATAGGCTACAAAACTTTATGTTCAAATCTTGCTCATGCACACAAAAGAGGAAACAAAGAAACCAGCAACATTTGGAATTTTAAAGAATCTAAAAAATTTGGAGCGGTTACATACTTGTCTGCCGGTACATTGATGGGACCAAATGTGTCCCTCTCCTCTCTAAAAGCGGTCGAAAGTGATCTGCTGTATGTAAATGATATGTTATGCATCAACGAAGATGCAGTAGATATAGATAGATGGCGTCGGTATGCTGAAATGATTGCCATTATATCACACCACCTGCAGCAATGATAATATGAGTTAAGGTCCTTTCAAACAGATAGTTTAATAAGTGTTGTAAAAAATCAAACTCTCGACGGTTCCCTGATGGTAAAGTTTAGATGGAGAAGATTGTCAGGATGTGTGATTGCTGGCTGCTAAGAAAATAATCTATTGCCAATGTTGTTTATTCTGCTTCAAAAGCAAACTAAGGCGTCTGTAGGAAAGAATGCAAAATCTGTGAAAATTCTCAAGTCTAATATCGAGCATGAGAAGAAGAGGAACAGAAAAGTATCGACCTCTCAAATCACAATCTTAACAGCCCTCCGCGCTGCCTCACCTTTCAGTTGGGAAGTCTCTTAACCCCAGATATTCATAACCATGAGCATTATGTTTGCCAATTAAATTCGGCTGAATGGAAAGAATCTCATTTCCATTAAGATCGCATTTAGATTCGCCTTTAAAATCGTTTTTTAGGGAGAAATTTGTTTATCTCTCGGAATTAAATGAATGTGATGTTCCGGTTTACGTTTTACCTGATGAGAGCAGACAAGCCCGGTTTCTTCTTGACTCCACTGTATGCCTTTGAATGTGATCTGCGTCTACGTATTCCCTAGCCCCTCCCACGAATGGATGCGCTCAAACATCCTCTGCAATGACTAAAACGCGTTCTTTGAAATGGTTGACAGATTAGTCGCTGCTAGCCGGAAGGGCNCTAGCCCCTCCCACGAATGGATGCGCTCGAACATCCTCTGCAATGACTAAAACGCGTTCTTTGAAATGGTTGACAGATTAGTCGCTGCTAGCCGGAAGGGCCATTGGAATGCCTCTGGACTGTATGGAATATCTCGTTATATTCACGGAATGCGTTTCTGGCCCGCCCCTTGACTCATCGTTATATACCATGTTTCTTTTTCACGAATATTATACAGATTTATATACTACATTTCATTTTATATATATATATATATATTATACAGATTTATATACTACATTTCATTATTTATATATATATATATATATATATATATATATATTCCCAATCATGTTAAAGACGCCGAGCTATATTTTGTTGGAGAGCTAGCGCAAGTATAAAAGTCATACAAAATTCCCTTACTAGTAGAAAGTCATACAAAATTCCCTTACTAGTAGAGTACCATTTTGCACGCAACAAGGTCGCAACAAAAATCCATCAAAACCTTAACGAAGTTACTCCATTAACGGAAATTCCCCTGAATTTGCTGGTACAAGTCCCCAAGACTTTTTATACGTGAAGGTAATCGCAATGTAGGTAATGGCTACAGATACCGCGTCAAGCTGTACTCAGCCAACTAGAAACAATTAAGGAAATATATATGCAAACATACATAATCATGTGGTGGAATAGGAAACCTACCCTATTTAAGTTCAAATCTCATGAAAGTATTTTCCCTTTATTAGGGATGTCAGCCACAAATGTGGAGACACATAAAGGGAGAAAAACCTCGTGGAGATTTTTCAAGGAAAACCTTGCCGAGAAATTTAAGGGATAAAAACCTCCCTAGAAAATATAAGGGGAAATTCAAGAAATGCATGTGTGTGCGTATATATCTCTCTCCAAGGAAAATCTCGCAAAGAAATTCAAAAAAGATGCATGCGTATATATATGGAAAACCTTGCAAGAAAATCCAAGATATATATATAAAGAGAGAGAGAGAATGTTATCGATAATCTAGCATGTTGCACAAGTTCCTCAATTCAATTCCCTTGAGGTCAAGTGCACTAGTCTACGTCATCGACTTAAAAATATTGTCGAATATGGGGAAGCATTGGTCACTACTTAACTTTTTTTAGACGACTTGGGAGCCAAAATTGGCAAGCCCACCCGTGCGGATGAACCAAACGAATTATGGGGTTTCCAACATTCCTTGGCACGAGTGTCACGAAGCAAACGAAGCATCATACTTCCATGCAACAAAAACTTGGGGTTGCCAAGAAAAGTGCCACAGCAAGAAGGCAAGTTCCCAAACAAAACGCCTTGCAAGGAACAAGCAAAACAACAAGAGGAAGAATGAAATCAATGACAAGGAAGATAGAACGACCACACAAAGGAGCGTTGAGTGAGAAGACAAAAATTTTGTCGAAGAAGGGGAAGCATTGGTCACCACTTGCACTAGGTACCATCTTTGGATTGGGGGAAAGTGGCCAAGAGTTTCCGAGGGAGTCACTCCAAGGAAAATATAGAAAATATATATATACACACAAACTTAATGATGAATTTTATCAAATGATTTTCGCTAGGGGAATTTTTCGAGCCAGCACAATGGCATGAAGAGATGATGAAGCCACATGAGGGAGGACTTGGTCGACATCATGAAAGCTCATAGCTTTTAGTCATAGCTTTTAGCCATGGTTGGTAGGACATTGTATTGGCCATTTCTAAAATGGCTGAGACTCTAAGGTTAGCTCCATAGCTTTATGTCTCCATAGTCACTCCATCCTAGGCAAACGATTTGACAATGGGAACATCGACGAGGGCAGTCATTAAAGGAAACAAGGATAACCCTTATTCCGAGCCTATAAGCATGGCTTATCGTGCTCCAATGCTAATTTTCAAGGTTGATGATATCAAGCAAGAAAGAGTGGAGGCTCAAGCAGTGCCTCCCAAAACTCATAACAAAGGTCGACCACCGAAGCCTAAGAGCCATGGGAGTGGTGCTACAAATCAACCTTGTACCATATGAAGGAAAAAGTCATAAGCTTACAGAATCACTAAGAATCTCATTGACAAACACAAAGCCACTACCACTTAACATTTGGACAAGCTTGAGGAAAGAGTTCATGCAAGGCACAAAGCCACCCCCAACAAGACCAATAACAAATAGTTAGAAAAGATTGTGCCAGACACAAGGATCTCCTAGGGCATAAACACTCACCACTCTCTCATGATAGCCATGCACTAGCATACCAAGGAAATGGTTTTGGCAAGCTTTCAAATTGTTTCTATTATTTAAATTTTGGTGATCTCTACACAAGACTATGTAGACTCCAGAGATGATTATGTTATTATCAATGTTTGTTTAAATCATGCAACAAAATTGCAATTGACCACTACACTATTTGACCTCTTAAGTTTTCATGACTTTCATCTAAGAGATTGACACATAATCACACAACAACTTTTGATCATAAAAAAAATCAAACAAGAACATAAACTAAGTGACATAGTTTGTAGATTAGTCTTTGAACCTGCCCAAAGGGATTGGATCTATTGGTGAGGAGAGAGGAGTTTTTCACTAGTGGGCAAGTTTCAATTCCCATAAAGGGTTTTTCCTAAAACCATGAAATCACCTTGAGGTAGTGATGGACTGTATGGTTGCTCCCAAAGAAATTATATTAAATGATTTTGTGACCCATGCACACATAATGTCCTTCAAATTTAAATCCCAAAGTATACAATAATTTACACAGCCAATTTTACACTACGTACCATCCTCAAAATGAAAAAAATATCAAAAATTTCGTAACAATATATTTTCCAAGATTTAAAAACTATCAAAAAAATCTCATATTTAAACACTCTAAAATTTAAATTAAAAAACAAATTTCTGCACATTTAAAAGAAAAAAAAAAACACCAATCCTACAAGGACTTTCCCAGATTTTTCTCATTGGCAAGTTTGACTCGAGAACCCCAATAAAATACTTGGCGGGACCGTTTATATAAGCCAAGCTAAAAAAAATTGGTCATTTCACTCTGTGTTTTCAGCTACTTTAATTGATTTCAGTATCCAAACTTCTGCCAAATCCCAATCAAACTCTTAATCTCTCGCCTGGCCAACATTTTAGCGAAACTGAATTTTGTAACATTGAACGGTATATAGTTTAAGACTTTAAGTGCATTGTCAAATACTTGATAGACCAGGGCCATCGAAAAATTGCAGCCCAACATTAAACATGAGGTACTAAGAGTGCTTTGTAGATCCTTTTTGTCTTAAGATTTCTGACTGGGGAGTCTTGAATCACGTATCACATGAGTTAGTGTGGCAAAAGAAATTAACAAAAGATCAGATCATGACACAGATCATCTCGTTATCTTTCGATGGGTTCGGTAGATATATTGCAGCGTATAAAAATCTGGAGACGTCAAACCTCTGCTTATCCAAATAACATTTGGTTTCCACGAAAGTATGACACCGCTTTTATGGAGGGCTCAGGCACTGATCATCATCTATCAGGTTCGATCCGTGAAAATGCAATGCTCACAGATACTAGGGTTTACCAAACACACTGAATTATTTCTGCGTTGAACGGATAAAATAGAGAAGGGAAGGAACCGAAGAAAAAAGATAGAGAAGGGAAGGAACCGAAGAAAGAAAAAAAAAGGCATTATGCAATGGAATATGGAATAACATACCTCGTGTCCCAAGCGATGTTCCGGGGCTCTCTGCTACTGTGCCCACGCCCCCAATCTTCTTTCGACACTGGGCCAATAGTCAATTGAATCTCATCGAACTTCTTCTATTTATATGGCAGCCTTCGTTAGTTTTATTCCAGGCCTTGATCACATGGCACCAGTGATCTTGATGTTGGTGGGCCCTCTATAATATGGGTTTGTTACGTGCATGATGCACTACAAACTAACCGTACATCGGCACATTTCCTTGTTTTTTGGTTGCATGTGATTTCACTAAAAAAAAAGAGTTTGAGAAGATTTATTTTAGATTTAATCGTATTAAGCATTGAAAGATAGGGTTTCAAATTAAAATTATATATATAAATATTAAAAGTAGCTTTGAAAAAACATATAATATTAATAATTTGTAATATTTTTTCAAAATTACTAAATAAATATTTATTAATAGTTTTTCATATTTGTTCAAAATAACTTATTAAATATAAAGAGATATTTAGTTTTGGAAAAACTTCAACACTAGTTTTCTTAAACCTTAGTAATGGTGTGGATGGTTCTCTTGGATGGAGGTGGCATAGTACAGTTGGTCAATTATCCCAAGGACATATAGGAGGGGTAACGCTTCAACCTTTGGATGTGGGAGTTTCCCTAGCAAATGGTAAACAAACAAGGTGCCAAAGGGGGCACTTCTTTTGTGCATTCCAATGCTAAGGCCTTAGAGGCACTAGGAAATGGGGGAGCAGGTTCAAGGGTGGTGTCACTCGGTGTCAAGTTGGTTGGTGAGGTCCCATAGATGGCGGCGCAACATGTGGTTGGAATACTTGGCACTAATCCAAATGTTGGGGTTATTGAAGGAGGCACTTATTCATATGAAAGGGATATGAAATCTTATCATAATCCATTCATATTGACATTGGAGCCTAGGCATTTGGAAAATAGTACTATAAGAGGAGGTTTGAATGAGGATTATGAACTATCAAAGGTAGTGGGGCTTTCATCGAGCGTAAGGGAACAAAGGAATTTAGAATCTATAGATAGCTCAATGTTAAAGCTTGATACAAATAGCCTAGGGGGTGAGCAGAGGGAGACAATTCTAGTTGGAGGTTCCCTAGTACACAAAGACTTAAATGGTAGTTTGCAATCCTCAGAACAAGAAGGAAAAGGTTAGAAAATGCACAAAATAAAGTGAGTGATTAAAAGGAAAGCCTTGAGAATCAAAATGATGGTAGGGGAGTATGTCGAGGTTGAACAGGTTTTGGACTATGTAGGAATAGCATTGATAGGGAAATTTTTTGGCAAATATATAGTAAAGAAGAGCTTGAGTGCTTCGACTCATAATGTATGTAAACCAATCATAGTTATGGCCATGTCTTCTACATACTAGTGTGTGGTTGGCTAGGTTTCATTTTTCATATTGAAGATGAAGCAACCCAAATTCTTGCGGGCAATTGGTCTTAAGGAACTTCGTTTATCTTGTTAAAGCTTTGGCATGCCTATTTTGATCCAATGGCAAAGGTAAATTCATGTATACCTATCTAGGTGAAAATTATGGGGTTACCCGTAGAATTATGGGCTGAAAAAATCATTGAAAAATTAGGGAATGAGCTTGGAAAAACCTTAAAGGTTTATTTGGCTTTCAAACCTAGTGCACGTTGAACGGTTACAAGGGTGTTGGCTGAAATAGTTACATCCAACAAGTTGGTAAGGGTCTGGATATCGTGGTGGGTCAAATGACCCATTCTCAAGTCGTAGACTATTGTAACTTACCTTTTCGATGCATTTGATGCCACCTTTATGGACATATTGTAGCAAAATGTAGTAAACCCTTTGCCAACAGGGTTTGAAGGAAAAAGGAGGTTGAGTCTACAGTTCAAGCTAAAGATAAATTAAAGGGTCCTCCGACTCCTACCTCAATGCACAAGTGGCTTCTATAATATCATCTACTAGTATGTTGGTAGGTGCTTTGGGTTTTGAGAATGTGTTATCTCATCTTGGAGATGAAATGAGTTGTCGAAGGAGACTCAAGTAATTGATGTACCTATGAATGTTGGCTCGAGTCAGTGGGTCGATGATTACATGCAACATGAAAGGAGAAATATGCTCTTTAGGTGAGTTTTGTATTGACCCACCACTTTCTCTTCAATGAAATATTGTTCTTACTATTTCAAGAGATGTAAATGCATGGTCCACCCCCTAGAACTAGTTATAAACCAAGGGATAAGCCCAAGTTCAATAAGGGAGTTGGTTTGGTATCAAGTGGAAATAGGCATGTTGAAAACCCTAGGGTTTTGGATTACACAAGTTCCTCCACAAGCACTATCAGTGGCTCTTATAAGAGTGGTTCTATAAAATTAGATTCACGGGACTATGGAAAGGTCGCTCCTAAGAGATATGACTCAAGGCCTATGAAGGGGGAAGTACATTTGGGTAGTATGAGCTTAGGGATTTTGGGTAGGATTTTGTCAAGTACTTAGGGCACCTATCTATGGGTAGGAAGTCTCGCATTGACCTGGCTCGGGAATAGGCTAAAAGAGAGATACAACAAGGGAAATAAAAACTAATCACTGGGGTCCTTGGAGTAGGGCAATGGCTAAAAAGGGGTGGATATTGTTAATAATGTTAGAGGGTTGGGTAGCCCCTCAAAGAAGTTGGCCCTTACAATATTAGTTGAACTAGAAAAGCCTAAAGTTTTCCTTCAACAACAAACTATGGGGAGATGTGACAAACAATTGGATTGTCAAAGGCTTCTCATAGAGATTGGGATTTTGTAGCTCTTGATGCTAAAGGGCTCAATAGAGGGATTATTACTAGATGGAGATTAGGTTACTCATTACTTAATGATTTTTCTGTTGTCTCAGGGCTTGCTACCAAACTGTAGGTTAAGGCTCTAAGCATTTCTATAACAATTTTCAATATTTATGGACCTTATGATGATAGGAAAAGGTTCTAAGAAATTTTTTTCTCATTACAAGTATTGAAGGAATAAAATGTTGTCATTGGAGGGGATTTGAACTAGACTTTGAAGAAGTTTGAAGTCTTGGGACACTCAAATAGGGTTAATAAGTTGGGGGATTCTTTTATATTTAAGTGAGCAAGTTGGTCTAATTGATATGGAGCCCATCGATATGGTACCTACCTAGAGGAATAACAGGGTGGGTGAAGTCAAGATTTCTAAATGTCTTGATAGATTCCTAATATTTGAAACCTTCTTGAGTTCGGTGGATCGAGCTAGGCACTGGGTAGGGTCCATGGGAGGCTCGTATCATAACCCTATACTTCTACAAATGGATTTGAAAGATGAAAAATCCTATTGTCCCTTTAAATTCAACCCAAGCTAGTTGAAGGAGAAGGACTTTCAATGTATGATCTATAATGCTTAGAAAGGTTTCGATGATAGTCTAGGAACTCTAGCTTGTGTACGGTTAAAAAACACGAAGGCTCTGGTGATGAATTGGGTAGCATGAAGATATAAAACTAATCATAAATTATTGAAGGAGTGTGAGGATGAGATTGTAACTTTGTTTCAAAATAATGTCGAAGGAATTTTTGTTGAAGGTGAAAGAATTATAGTAATTGAATTGGAATCAAAAGTGAGGAGTTTGTTGGTAGCTAGAGAAGTTGATTAGAGAATTAAGAGTAGAGCAATTTGGTTAGCAAGTGGGGATGAGAATACAAATTTCTTTCATCAACATGCAAGCCACAGGAAAAAGGGTAAATATAATATGGGAGATGAAAACTAAGGAGGGTTATTGGGTAAGAAGCCATAAGGAGATTGCAGAATTTGGTGTCGTACACTTTTATAATCTTTAGAAGGAGCCTTAGATAGAGAATATAGCTAAAATAGTCAAAATGGCATCTTATTTCCCTAGGTTCATCATTGATGAACAAAATGAGAATATTTACGAGGAGGTTTCCAAGGGGGAGTTCTCTTCAATGCGTTCTTCCTTTAAGAAATATGAGAGCCCTGGCCCTGATGGCTAGACATTATAATTTTTTCTTAAGTTATATGGTTTGGTAGAAGAAGACTTGATTAGGGAAATTGAAGAGCTCAAGGTTACGGATAAGAAGCTTGGGAGCTTTAATGTCACTTTCATAGCTCTTATTACCAAGAAAAATGAGCCTGATTCATTTGATAGTTTCAATCCTATTTCACTTTGCAAATATATTTACAAGATTATATCAAAAGCTCTGGCAATGAGAATCAAAGCAATGCTTTTTGGAGTTATTTCATTAGAGCAGTTTGGCTTCTTAGAAGGTAGGAAAATCCACGAGGCTATTGGCACTACTCAAGAGGGCCCACATTCCATCAAGTCAAGGAAGTTTCCAACTTTGGTCTTAAAGTTGGACTCGTCCAAAGCTTATGTTAAGACAAACTGGTTGTATCAAAGACTAATGTTGCTTCAAGTGGGTTTCAATGTTGCAATTGTAAATTGGATTGTGAGGTGTGTAAACTCGGTGTCATTTGTTCTTTTTATTAATGGTGTTGCCTCAAGTTTTTTCAAACCTTCTAAAGGTTTGAGATAGGGGTTTCCCCTATCCCCCTTGTTATTTTGGATGGTAGATGAGGGGTTAAGCGAGTTATAATGGAAGTTAAGTGGGTGGGTTGTATACAAGGAATTGTGATTAGTACAATAATGTTGACCCACCTTCTTTCTATAGATGACATACTTTTATTTTTGAATGGCTTTGAGAGGGAAGAAATGAAGCCACTGGAGATCTTAAATCCTTTTTGTGCTACCACTCAAATGGAAGTGAACCCTAACAAGTCATCTCTTTGTTGTAATGGATTGATTGAAGAGGTGGACGATAGTTTGATTACTCTCTTCCCTTTTATATCTTTTGATTGGCATGAGGGGTTAAAGTCTCTTGGGTTCATCTGTAAGCCTAACAGATATGGGAAATGAGACTAGGGTTAGCTTCTTGAAAGGATGGAAGGCATGATTACTCAGTAGTGCAATCGGTGGTTGTCAAGAGGTGGAAGGCTAACTTTAGTTAAGGCTATTTTGAAAGCCATACTAGTTTATTGGCATTCCATTGCTTTTATTCCTAAGGGGATTTTAGAGGGATCCAGGAAAATTTGTTTCAATCTTTTATGGGGATAAAGGTGACAATAAAGGGATTATCTGAGCTAGGTGGTAGGATATAGCAAATCCCAAGGACAAGGGTGGCTAGGGCATTAAGCATATACATAAGTTTAGACAGTCATTTGCTACTAAGAGTCTATGGAACTTACCAACAAAGGAAATTTTATGGAAGTAATTGATTGAACAAAAATATATTGAGTTTGGTTCATTCTTCAGTTGGATTGGAAGCCCTAGTAAAAGCATCATGAATGTTTTAAATAAATGGAAAGCGTTGGTCTTGGATTTTCCTTTAATATGAGATAATATGGTTTGGAAAGTGGAGAATTGGGAGTCGGTAAGGATTGGCGTTGATCCCATCTTGGGTTGCAGTGCAGATGTTCCATTGAATGAGGATTTGATAAATCACTTGCATATCGGTTTTCTTTTCACTTGAACCAAATTAAGGAACCAAACTCCATTTCAAATTGGTATCGAGGATAGAGATTAGCTCTGAGTATCGGTTTAGAAGGCAATTTATCTAGAAGGTGGAATGTGCTAGTTGTAGGATTAAAAAAGGCACATATTAGATTGATGGAGGAGGTGGATTCCTTGGCTTGGCTAGTAATATTGCTAGAAGTAGTTTTACCACTTGTCTTGGTTATAAGTTTTTACTTTTTGACAAAGCTTGTGCAAAGGTGTGGTGGTGGGATAAAATTTGGAAAGTAAAAGCCCTTATGAAATCCAATATCTTTCTTTGGTTCGCCCTTAGGAATAGGGTTTTAACTTAGGAGCTTATACAAAAAAGGGATAAGTCGGGACCTAGTATATGTTGTTTATGCAAGGGAGAAAAAAAGAATACTATTCATTCAGTGATAAAATGCCCTTTTGTCCAACAATTATGGAAGGATGTGGAGAAGATAATCGAGCTCCCAAAGGGATGGGCAGGTAATACGTTTGAGCAAAGTATGGGGAATTGATTTTGTAAAAAGGGGCTAAACTCATATAGAGTGTTGCTTTGGTTAGTGCTTTGGGGCACCTAGATTCTCGGGAATGCAATGTTATTTGAAAATAAACAAGTGCCAACATTTCATATTTATTCATAGGTATATGCATTGTTCTAAGGTTGCAAGCTGGAAATGAATGAAAGAATTCCTAGACAGTTAGGGGAGCTAATGATTGATAAATCCTTGGCATGGTGTTTTTTTAATGGGGAAAAATAGGGCCCATGTGATTTTTGCAGTGTCGGGGGTATCCTTTATATCACAAATAATGTTGTTGTCAAATTCAAGGCAGGATTAGTATCCAAAGCTAACAAACATGCAAATTTGTTAGTTTCGAGGTGTCTACTTTGGCTTATGGAGAAGGGGTGATATAATTACAAGTTAATATCAAACCATTAACTAGATGAAATGGCTTTTGCATATTCCAAATGTTAATAGCACTCGATTGGAAGAACAACTAAAATAATTTTCTTCATTGTTTCATTTTGTTTCATTTACTCATGTATATAGGGAATTAAACACAAAGGTTGATGGACTCTCAAAGGAGGGTCAACAAACGTAGTGAATCATGCAATTAGAAGATATACTAGATGGAAAATGTTCCATTTTAGTGCAATATATTTAATTGTCGTGTGTGTGTGTGTGTGTGTCGTAGGAGATAAATTTCTCAAAAACTTTTATAGTCGTACTTATGAGTGTGTATTAAGCTTAATTAATACGAGTAGGACTTTGGACTAAGGTTATGTTAAGTTTCACTTCTTGCAAACGTTGTGTAGAACAAACTATCAATATTTAAGGTTATAATGATTTGTAATACTTTTTAAAAGTCACATATGCTAGCTCTTATGTAAAAGTGCAAGTTCACTTGAAGATTGTAAACATCAATTCCCACTATAATATAAATCACGAAAATTTATTTGGAAACACACACACACACACACACTTTTAACTTAGGATATAAAGGGTCGGAAAGAGGAGGGATGATGAAAACTAGGGTTTTGCATGCTTATGACCTTGATGCAGTGGATTACTCCCCAGATCCTCTAAAGAGGCAAGTGATATGGTCTTTGCTAAAATTTTGAGGGGGGAGGCAAGTGATATGGTATTTGCTTAAATTTTGAGAGGGGAGGCAAGTGATATGGTCTTTGCTAAAGTTTTAAGGGGGGAGGCAAGTGTATGGCTACCGGGAGAAAGTGGGTTGGCTTTCGAGGGGTCCTTTTTGAATGGAACACAAAACCTTGATAAAGTAGGTTTTAGGCTCTCTACAAATGCGGATGGGAGAAGTACTAATAGATTAGGTACACTTTATGAATTAGGTTAGTACGTTGGGGTACAATATGGAGTTCCACTGGCTAGTTTTCAGCTCATTCAGTTGTATCAAGTGAGAGGGAGTAATAACAAATATTTTTTGTCCCAAGAAACATCAGTGATTGATTATTCCAGTTTGGCATTGGAGGAAGAGTTTCAAAGGGTGCTTTCACTAAGTTTTGTTTCTTCGTATTGACTAAATGAGGGGTAGATTCAGGGTTTTTGTGGGTCAAGTCCATTAGGGTCGGGGACTAAGCATAGTGTGATAACAAGAGGAGATGTGAGGGTGAGGTCAAGGGACAACCTCGAAAGAGGAGAAGCCATTACTTGTCTGGCACCTGCTTGTTGGACAAAAAAAATTGTTGTTTCAAAAGATAGGTTTTTGAGTTTAAGCCCGTAGGAGCCAAGTTGAACCTTTAATGTAAAGTCGAAGGAGCAAGAGGCAATGTGCAATCGAGTAGTGATTCTAGGGTTTTGAAGGAAGGTTTAGAGCGAGGGTTTATTGGCCAAGCATTGGGATTGCACAAACTTTATGGAGCTTATCCTCTGCTAGAGGTTAGTAGGGTGTCGAAGATGGGCATGAAGGGGGAAGTTGGACATATTACATCTGGAAAGAGGACTGAAAAGTGGGGGCTAAGTGTAGTCCATCCAAAAAGGAGGAAGTGCATAAAATGAAAGTCTATCATTTTTACAAGGAAAATTCTTTTAGTCCTAATCATGTTTACAGGGAGAGGAACCAAGATGAAGATGCTCTCTCTAAGGCTAGGGTTCAGATGATAGGTGGCGAGAGGCACGTAAAGAAAATCAAGGGTGGTGCAGTCTCTGAGTACTACCACCCTTCACTTCATGATCCTCCTCCTATTGTTACTCCTGAAAATGTTGATGCTTCAACTTGGTTGGACTAAGTTGTGTTAGCACTTCGATGGAAGTCAATTTTTTGTTTACTTTCTAGAAATTTGTATTTATGTTTTTCATCTTTAATTTTTTTTGTGATGGGTTTGTCCCCTTTTTGAAGGCATGTGACCTACTTTTATGTTTATATGAACGAACTATTAGTATCTCTTTATGGACAAGACATGGAGGCGTGTGTGAATATCTCCAAAGATAGTCTATCTAAGATGAAAAGGTCTAGTTTGTATGCTCGGTTTAGACTCAATCATCTTGTTTCCCTTTGGGATCAGTTTGAAATTCTTGTACATAGGCATTTGCAGAATGTAATTTTGTTTCTATAATAAAATTGCAATTTTTTTTTATTATTATTTTCTGAGGAAAAAAAAGTTAGGATGTAAAAAACTATTATATTACGAGGGGTTTCTAAGAAGAAGTACATGTAGTACATGTGTCACATTTATAATGCTTATATTACACATATCAGTACAAGGAGAACACCATGTAGCAAAGGTTTTTATGGAACCTTCCTGAAAAATCTATCCCTTCTCTGTTTATAGTGGAGGTTGTTAGGGGAGGCAGGCGGTTGAAGGTTTTTGTGGAGGTTTTTTTAGCAGTGCACTTGTAAGGTGCAAACACCTTGGTGCGCACACAATATAAAGTCCTTGATGCTTCAAAATTACGATGCATTGTTATTCACATAAATAAAAAATACAGTAGAGGCATGCGACTAGAGGTTTTAGCGAATGTTTTTTCTCTAGTGCTTTTGTTGTGTTAGGGCACACCAGTGCTCACATAAGCATAACACCCCAGTGCTTAGATAGTAAAACACGTCGTTATCCACTATACACAAAATAAAATACAAACAATGCTCCACTCTAAACGTGACGCCTCGATGCGTACAATTGTTGGACACACCGAAAAACTATAAAATAAAATAAAAAAACTTACCATATTAATTTTCATTGTTACACCTCATTTTCTGCTTCCAACCTCTCCAACAAGAACTGGTGCTCACTCTCCTTCCATGATCGCTCCATTTGCAGTGTTGTACAATTAGTTTGATAACTCCATCGGTAGATTCCACATATTTCCAAAATATGGAAACTATTGCAAATCTTCATTTCTTCTATACGGTGTGACCATGCATTGTTGGGAGAGAAGACAATAGGTAAATTGTTTATTACCTTGTTATTTGCATTTTCATCAACATTTGAAATTGGCTTGAAATTTAGTCTTTATATATTGTTAATGTTTATGCCATTATTATAGTTCTTTGCATTTCTTTAGATAAGAGCATAATATGAACAAGATCACTGAGAAATACACATTCATAAGAGACACAACATTTATCTTGG
>JZKD02S1314760.1:337929-360525 GCA_000966675.3 Picea glauca
CAAGTGAGTTGTGTGTTAGAAGTGAGGCGCTAGCCTCTTATTTATATCAAACTGGCACGTGTGAAAGGTCACAATCTGGCAGGGTCGACCTCTCACTCTGGGTGGGTAAACCCACATTTAATTAATTATGGGTCTTCCATTATAACTGTTGGGGCCGAATTCTTATTCTGCACTTTTTAATTGTTCGATGACCAATCCGCAAAAGGGGATTTGGTCCTTATACAATTACCGACATGATTAATCCTCAATGGGGATTAATCCAATAACAATAATAATAATAATGACATGATTAATCTGCAATGGGGATTTAATCCAATAATAAAATAATAATAAGAATGTTCTTCGCAGTTACATTATTTCAACAACATATACATAAATATTCCATGTAGTGCGTTTAAACGATTTGGCTTACCCTGGACACTAGTGCATCCTGTGAATTTACATGAATCCCCACTCACATTGCGTATAGAATAATAAAACGCACCCGTGACGTGCACAGAATGACACCACTAAAATGTTGAAAAATTAACATAGCGATCTATTTTTCAGAATGACCTGTAAACGATGCATTATAAAAAACAATGCAACAGCTAACAAATTGTTTGTGCTCTAAAACAAATGGAGCACTGGTGTGTTCTATTAATCAATCACACTGCCCAATTTTCCATAACAAAATTTTGGCCCAGTGGTGCATCAAATACAAGAAAACACATCGGTGTTGTGTACTGCAACGCACCAAGAAAAATATATAATAATTTACCATAATGGTTCGTCTTATGGGATATCTCATTACCAATGCATTATAAGCCAAACGCACTGGTAAAAAAGCACACAAAATTAGAAAAATTGAACGTCGATGCGTTCAATTTAAAAATTTATAAAATTATCATAGTGGTGCGTCTTCTTAAACATGCCTGTTACTGGTGCATCATAAAAGACAATGCACTACTAAAAAGTTGTCGGTGCTCCAAGGAGCATAGAATATTGGTGATTTGCATAGAACAAATCACATCTCATGGATTCTCAATTAAAAAATCTAACAAAGCGGTGCTTTCTGTAGAGCCAATTGCACCGCGTCGCACATAAATATTTGAAATAGCATAGCAGGGTGTCTTGTTCGACGCCCTGTCACCGATGTGTTCGAGAAAAATACACATTGCAATGTATATATCTGTGCTTGATGAACAATGAAGCACCAATGTGTTATACTTAAAACATTGATTGTAGGTGCTTTGTGTCTGATATGGAGCACTATGAGCAGTGCTTCTTAACTTTTGTAATAACACTAATTACTTTTCCACTTTTTTTTGCAAACATAAATTAATTTCAGTTTTTGATAAATACAAATTAGTTATATATGTATGTGTTTTATAATTTCAATTTGTTTTATTTATATGTATGTGCCAAAAAATAATTTTATGTGAATCAAAGACAATGACGATGACAAGTGTAGAAGCAACAACAATAACAATGAGAAGAAAAACAATTTAATTCATAAACTACGTATGCAAACCTCCACAATTATTTTTTGCGGAGGTTTTGCTTTGTGGAGGTGTTATCGCACAAATTGTAGGTTGGGAAAAGCCCATCCCAAACCACAATATGGTGACAACTGGGAGAATACCTACCCACTATCACCTCAAATAGGTATTCCCGTCACTTTAGAGATGAAGTGATCATCTCAAGGGGGGAATCTCGAGTGACCCTAGGGAGAAATGAGACAGAAAGTGAGATGATGAAATGAATTCCCCTATAGGTTAAGTTTCTAAGTGGAAGATGGCTTTGATGACACATCTCATAAGTGGTTTAGGGTTGCCAATTGTTTGAGTACCTGTGGAAAGTGTTTGTAGCTGCCCGAGACACAAGAAAAGCCAAGTGTACAAGCTATATGTTGAGTGGACAAGCAAGTTAAGCTCGTTGTCCCTATTTGTAGCAATAAACAAAGATATATATAAGCAAGAAACAATTAATAAAGTTTCTAGATAATATGTTAAAAGTCACGTAAATGATGCAAGAGATAAGCTAGTAAAAACTAGTACAACTCAAGTATAAAAGCATACAACTTTAGCATCAATGTAAGGTTGTTATAGACAAGTATTGCAGAGATATAATTGCAATCTTATGGCTGTAGCAAACAAATTGTTACAGCAGAAAGATCAACCACCAAAAGTCACAAAGAATCCACCCAAAAGATGCGCTAGGACTAGTACACTACGTTGGCAAATTCTCAACAAACTCTGAGGGTTGAAATATGAGTTATGAATCAAAAGGAGAGTGATTCATTGTATCCCTAATGGTTTTAAATTTAATTTAGTTGTAGCTCCCAAGAGACTAAGTAGACTAAGACGCCCTAGAGGCTTTACCAACCTCAAAGCATCAACAATAATTTCTAACTTGAGCAATATTAATATCTCGTTGAATCACGTTTACCAAAGCAAACAATTTATATCTCCAATGCAAATTTCAGATTAATGCCTTTTTAAAAAAGGGTGAATGAAGTCTTTAAAACACAAGTTAGATCAATAAGATCCCTAGGGTTGTAAATCCTCTTATTCCCTAGGGCATGCAAACCAAACTCAAAGTATATCAAGGAGGGTGTACACCCTTGTACTCCTCCAAGATATCTTGCAATAAAAGAATTCTAAACTAGCAGATGAATAGAACTTGATGGAGGGTGTATGCACTTATACTCCTCCTAGGGTTTTAATCAACAATATCATGAAAAGAGCAAGAAGGATGCAGATTTTCCTTACTAAAACCAAGAGAGTTGCAATATCAAACCCTAGTTTCACAAAAACAAGCCATCCATAAGAAGGAACAAGAGTCTCCAAGAGGTGTGCACCACCTTAGCTCATCCATTCATCGAGAGATACAACAAAAATTATTTGCAAGAGAGAGAGAGAGATACCAAAAATGTTGAAGTATAGTGAAACTTTTGGCCAATGTAGTCTTCTCACAATGGAAGAGTTATGATATAATGAGATAGAAATGATCTCTATTTATACAAAAACCTCTAATAAGAGTTTGCCCACAAAATTTGGGGTAAACCACAAAGTAAGGGAACAACAACCCTTACTTTGCCCCTCTACAATTTAAAATTTGATTTTTCACATTACAAACCCTAGAAAAAGCATGATGTCACCCCTTTAGGGCAACGTTTTGGCATCTTTGGCAAGTCATTGAGGTTGGGGATGAGATGTTGGGCCACCAAAGGCCTTATTCCAAGGCGCTAGGGCCTTTTCCAACAATTCAAGACGTCCTCCCTTATCTAGGTGCCAAGTGTCAACATCACCACCAAACCATAACCCATGCATGACGTTAATTTATCTTTGTATGACATTTTGGCCTCAAGAGTAAGTCGTTGGGATAGTAAGAGGTTGGGTTAGGTATTCTATGGTGTCATCTCAGGCCTCCAAAGGCAAACATCATCATCCAACATGAGGGTCCCGGTATCCAACCTATGGGATTGAAGCCCCAAGGAAGCCCAGGCTAGGCTTGTTCTTCCAAATCTGTCCACCAAATAGGTCATGCAAAGACAAGGAATATGCCCTCTAAGGATCTAAAGTCAAATGCATCATGATGAGTAAATCAAATCAATAAAAGAGCCATCTAAGCATGTACATCCAAACTACCTCGTCAAAATAAACAAATGCTCAAAGACCCTATGCAATTTGCCAAGTTTAGGTATGGGAGGGTTGACAAAGCGACCTATTGGGTGAATTGTACCTCAAGTTTAGGAGTGTTTCCCTAGCGGACCTTTCTCTAAGTAATGTGGACGAAGTGACATGGATGGGGGAAAGACTCTTGGGCATGAGGTTCATGATATACAATGGATTGTAGTGTCTCATTCATGGGTGCCTTTGCAGAGGGTGTGTTGCCGCTTCGTTTTCAATGCAACCTTTTTCCAAGCCCATTTATTGCCTTTTAATCTTTTAAGATTTTTTCGAGTTGAAGCCAAGGTGGGGCTTCTACCTAAGCATGAAAAACAGTTCCCACCTTGACTCAACCTTGGTCACATCATGCTTCCCCAGGTCGAAAATATTTATGGGGCTTCTACCTTAGCATTAAAAATAGTGCCCCCACATGCTCCTTCCTGGTTGCATTTTGTATTAGTTATTTTTCACAGGTCCCATCAGTTTCTTATGAGAGACGTTTCATTGTCCTCTGGATCCCTAGGCAAGCATATAGAAGGTTTATATTTGGATTTTATCTCTTTCTAGCTACAAGCCTCTAGGCCTTCAACCCCTTCTTCCCATGAAATGAGTGACAAACCCTTCTTGGGTCAGTAGACCTGAAAATATGAAAAGGTAAGGAGATGTGGGGATGAAGTGTGGAAAGTGACAAATATGGTCGGGAATGGCACGATGTCTCATCAAGAGGACCTCCCAGTAGAAAACCTATCCCCAATGGTGACCCACTTACTAGGGCGCAATGTTAACCACCAAAGTGAAACAAGGAAAAGAGTATAATGCCCAAGTAGACGTTAAATTATCAAAAGCAGTTTAAAATGCGACAAACTCAAATGCCTCAAATATTGAAACAACACTCAGCATAATATTTGACTTGTACTTCATGGAGCAAGACCCAATGTCTTCTGAAATCTAGCTAATGTGGTGGATAACATCATGATGAACTTGGAGTTGTGGTGGAGAGGTGGGTCTTTGTCTGTGCAAGTGGACACTGCTGGTTAAACTGTCTCTCGGTACTCCATGTCTGCAACCTGAGGGCCTCGAGACATCATCTCCTTATTTATTCCTAGAATTGGGGATAACATCTGGCTCCCACTTGGGGACATGTACTCGCCGTAGAGTGCATGAGAACCAGAACATCTCCTGGTGGACCTATCCTTACACTAAAACACAAAACCGTAAAATCAAGGGTCATTCTATCACCCTTCGTCCATATATATCAAAACCAAAAATGACAACTAATTTAGAAAATATATTTTTTTTTCATTTTTTTCATATATATGATGAAAATAAAAGCATGTAAATCAATAAGGCAAGTAGAGAAAAATGAAAATAAAGATGAAATGCAACTAAACTACTATGAGCAATCAATATGAAAATGCAAGAAATCAAGATGACCTACCTACTTACCTCGGGCCTTGGCGACCTGAAGATCAGGTGATAGGTGATGTCAAGTGAAGTCAGACAACTAGTGCAACCATATGTTCATCATTTCATCAAGGTATCTCCCCATGTGTTTAATCATGCAATACAACAAGGATAAGTTGAACACATAATAATCACGAGCATAAATAGACATATAATCATGAAATGAAATGAAACCAATAGGGAAACTTGTCCTCCACTCTGTAGGAAAATGATTTGGATATCTGGGGATATTATGAACATCAATAGAAGGGTATACCTTATGGAAGGCCCATGGTAAGCCCTGTGAGGCCATGGTTCCATTACTTAGGGTAATACCTCAATGGAGTCGCAAGATGAACTTTATGAAAATCTCACCAAGGGTGGAAGGGGAACATCGTTCAAGTGGAGTCGCCAGGAAAGCTAGGGGTAAAGGCTTTGGGATGGAAGCTTGCCAAATTTTCATTAGGGCAGAAAGAGGATTCAAAATCCTACCCGGCAACGACTCCAAAATGTTATCACACACATTGTAGGTTGGGAAAATCCTGACCCAAACCACAAGATGGCGATGACTGGGAGAATACCTACCCACTGTCACCTCATATAGGTATTCCTGACCCAAACCACAAGATGGTGATGATCGGGAGAATACCTACCCACTGTCACCTCATATAGGTATTCCTGTGACTTTAGAGATGAAGTGATCACCTCAAGGGGGTAATCCCAGGTGACCCTAGGGGGAAATGAGCAGAAAGTGAGATGATGAAATGAATGCCCCTATAGGTCAAGTTTCTAAGTGGAATATGGATTTGATGACACGTCTCATAAGTGGTTTAGGGTTGACAAGTCTTTGAGTACCTGCAGAAAGTGTTTGTACTTGCTCGAGACACAAGAAAAGCCAAGTGTAAAAGCTATATGTTAAGTGGACAAGCAAGTTAAGCTTGTTGTCCCTATTTGCAACAAACAACATAGATATATATCAACAATAAACAATTAATAAATTTGCTAGATAAGATGTTAAAAGTCATGTAAATGATGCAAGAGATAAGCCGGTAAAAACTAGTACAACTCAAGTATAAAAGCATAAAACTTTAGCATCAATTTAAGGTTGTTATAGACAAGTATTCCATAGATATAATTGCAGCCTTATGGTTGTAGCAAAAAAATTGTTACAACATAAATATCATCCACCAAAAGTCACAAAGAATCCACCCAAAATATGTGTTAGGACTAGTAGACTACGCTAGCAAATTCTTAGCAAACTCTGGCGGTTGAAATGTGAGTTATGAATCAAAAGGAGAGTGATTTGTTGCAGCCCTAACGCCTATAGCTTTAATTTAGTTGTATCTCCCAAGAGACTAAGTAGACTAAGATGCCCTAGAGGCTTTAGTAACCTCAAAGCATCAACAATAGATTCCAACTTGAACAATATTAATATCTTGTTAAATCACGTTTACCAAAGCAAACAATTTATATCTCCTGCAAATTTCAGATTAGTGCCTTTTAAAAAAGGGTAAATGGAGTCTTTAAAACACAAGTTAGATCATCAAAATCCCTAGGGGTGTAAACCCTCTTACTCCCTAGCGCATGCAAACCAAAATCATAGTAGATCAAGGAGGGTGTACACCCTTGTACTCCTCAAAGATACCTTGCAATAAAAGACTTGTAAACTAGAAGATGACGAGAAATTGATGGAGGGTGTATGCATGTATACTCCTCCTATGGTTTTAACCAACAATATCACGGAAAAGAGTAAAAAGAATGTTGATTTTCCTTACCAAAACCAAGAGAGTTGCAAGATCAAACCCTAGTTTCACCAAGACAAACCATCCATAAGAAAGAACAAGAGTCCCCAAGAGGTGTGGACCACCTTAGCTCATCCATTCATCAAGAGATGCACCAAAAATCATTTGCAAGAGAGAGAGAGAGAGATACCAAAAAATGCTCAAGTATAGCGAAAATTTCATCCAATGCAATCTTCTCACAATGGGAGAGCTATGATACAATGAGATAGAAACAATCTCTATTTATACAAAAACCTCTAATAAGAGTTTTTCCACAAACTTAGGGTAAACCACAAAGTAAGGGGACAACAACCCTTACTTTTCCCCTTTACAATTTAAAATTTAATTTTGCACATTAGAAACCCTAGAAAAAGCACGACGTCACCCCTTTAGGGAAATTTAGCATCTTTGGCAAGTCTTTGAGGTTGGGGATGAGATGTTGGGCCTCCAAAGGCCTTCTTCCAAGGGGCCAGGGCCTTTTCCAACAATTCAAGGCATCCTCCCTTATCCAAAGGTGTCAAGTGTGTCCACATATAACTAACCGGACTTTAATCTGGTCAAGACATGTCCACATATAACTAACCGGACTTTGATCCGGTCAAGACATGTCCACAATATAATTGTTATGCGTCCACGTATAGTTAGTCGAACATAAGAGAAGTCATCATAAATAGGGATGTTCTCTGATCGATTGGTGTAGAGGTGAAGATGTGGAAAAAGACACTGTAACTATTAAAAATAATTGAATTGGTAAACAATTATGAAGGAGATGAGAAAGTAAAGTTGGCCAAACTTCAATCTCACAGAATGCAATTTGAAAGCCTAAGGATGTGTGAAGATGAAAATATTGCAGCTTTCTTTCTCATAGTAGATGAGACTGTAAAAATTATAAAAGGGCTATGTGAAAAGATTGAATAAGCTTAGATGATTCAAAAGGTACTAAGATCTCTTCCCTCAAGACTTGATGCAAAGGTTTCTGTTATAGAAGAAATGCATGAACTAGATAAACTGACTACAGATAGACTCCATGGAATACTGATTGCTTATTAGATGAGAACCAGGAAAGAACAACCAGATCTAAAGGATGTAGTCTTCAAGGCATTTGTCAAATTGTGAACATCTCAAGATCATGATGACTCTGAACACTTCTTAGATGAAGAAGAAGCTAAATTTGTAAGGAAACTAAAGAGGGGCTCTAGAAAGTATAAAGGCAAGTTACCATTCAAATGATTTCATTGTGGTAAAGTTGGTCATTTTACATCTAAATGTCCTTTTAAAGAAAACAACACTATTGAAAAAGGAAGAAAATGCAAGGATAAGCCTAGGGAATTTGAAAAGAAACAATTTTTATTCAAGGGAATATAACAACAACTCTTCAGGCACTGAAGAAGAAGAATATGAGTCGGATATAACCCAAGATGAAAAAACTTCTCATGACTTTAGAGCAATAAAGATCCGATCAAGAAAAAACAGACTTAGATGAGTGCGAAGCTGTAGTCAACATGGAAGGAGAAGTCATTAGTGCTCTAGAGTTAATCTCCTGACTCAACAAAAATAATAGACTAAGAAAAGAACAGTTAAATATTTATAAATAAAAAGACACTGAGATTGACGCAGATATAATTATCTTAAAAATCCAGCTAGAAGAGGCCAAAAGAAGGGAATAAATATTGATGAATCAGATAAAAGAAAAGGAGAACATATGTGACAAACTAGAGGAAAAAATAGTATCCTTAAGAAAGGATCTAGAGAAGTCCAAGACTCAAATGAATATCAAATTTGTAAGATGATCTGAAATGATAGATGATATTTTCAGCAATTAGAGATCACTAGATGACAAGACAAGACTGGGATATAAGGAAAGTATGAACGTTGTCAAAGGTGAGTCAAGCATCAGCATGTCAACTATTGAGAATCCCACAAGCCATGCAAATGCTCTCAAGGGAAACAACAATCATCCCGATAAGTCAGAAAATGGAAAGAAGAAACAATTAGAACTGGATTAGCCCAACCATGCAAACAAATATGAAGCAACGAAGCAACAAACATCTAAATCTTATCAAGTTGGCAGACAAAGACACATTTTTCCAAGTAAGTTCTTCATTCCAAGACATCCAAACCTTTTCTATGGATATTGTTTCTCTTGTGGTAACTTTGGACATAAGGCTATGAATTGCAGAACTTTTGGATATAACAGAAATGTAGGAATGAGATTCAATAAACCTCAAATGGATATGGTTCAAAATTCTTTCTCTCCTTTACTAAATGAACTCGAGTGACACATATGCAATAATTTTGGACATAAGGAAAGTGAATGCAGAAGCAAAATGCTGCCTATTTTTAAGCAAGACAAACAAGTAAATTTTACTAATGTTTGGAGGAAGAAAAATAAAAACAAAGAAAAATGTGGAGTGGCTCTATATGCCAAAAATCAAGAAAATCAATTGTATGTTGATAATGGTTGTTACAAGCACATGATAGGAGATAAGAGTAAGTTTGAATTCCTAACTGAAGAAAAAGGTGGTAATTTTGCTTTTGGAAACAATGCTCCAACTAGAATTAGAGGGAAATGAATTGTTGTATTAGATGGGAATAAGAAATGAAAGATGTAACAACCCTAATTAACTATGTGATTATCATGAATGATAAATATTAATTTAATTAATTATTAAAATATATTAATGAGTCTTTATTGTTTTATTATTAAAAGGTGGGTGAAGTAATTAATGGAGGGATAAGGTTGTTGGGAATTAATGGGGGGATAAGGTGGTTGAGAATTAATGATGGGGATTTGAGAGAGGAGGATAAGAAAGAAGGGGAGGACTTGGAAGAGGGATATTATTTCTGTTTGGGATTTCTGAATTTCTAAGAGGGAGGAGGAGAAAATTGGAGGAATGGTTTTTGGGAAGCTCTCACAGGGCACTGCTATTGCTGGGAGTTTTGGGCTCGGGGGCCATGAAACTGCAAGGATTCCTAGAGCTAGGGAGTCGAAGAGGTTGTTCCTAGTTGGCTGGGAGGTTAATATTCAATCTGGGCAAGAACAAGAACAAGATTAGACATAAAAGGGACTAGATAACCAGCCTGCAAGTGGAGGTATGTATTATGATGTTGTTATCATTATTCCACTGTTACTGTTGATATTATTATGTTGTTATCATTATTCTGTTGCTATATTGTTGTTATTATGCTATTGATGTTGTTCTCATTATGTTGTTATCATCAATATGTTGTTGTTGTTTATTTCTGGTATAAGAAAATAGTGAAAGAAATTATAAACTAAATTCAACAGGAGATTTTAGAAAACTTTTATTTATTTTGAGTCCTGAAAAATAACCAGACTCTACATATGGTATCAGAGCCCGGTTTCAAAACTGAAACCTAGGCTTGACCACCCACATAACTGTACAATCTGTCCCCAAACCCCTAACTTACAGCCTAGAAACATTTTATTTACAGGCCATAAAACCTATGAATACTGCCAAGACAATCTTGAACACCCAAACAAACAGTTTTTCCTACTTTCCTGTAGACTGTTTGCAGCTGTTGCAGATTCCTAAAAGAGCTTTCCAAGTCCAAACTCTAATTGATAAAGGAAGGAGGAGAATTTCTAAAATCTTCTAAAATCATGTACTTCAGAATGACAGAACTAAAATATGTTTATGTATGTTTAACTTGTTGTAGCATGATGACCTGACCTGCATAAGCTATATATATATATATATATATAATAATAAAACACAATAATATATTAAAAGAAAAGAAAAAAATTAACAATAAATAAATAAATAATAAAAAGTGGATTTCTCATCCAAACGATGGCTCTAGAGATGGATATAAAAAAGGTAAAAGTGATCTTATTGACCAATCATGTTTAGTTTAGACCCAAAATTAACCAATGAATCAAAGAGCACCAATCAGGGAATCTAAAGACCAAGCCAGCCCATGAAACTTGGCTCAGCTAGGAGAGCGAAGAGCACCCGAGCCAATTTGGTTTGGTGAAGACTTGAAATAAGAATTGTAAGTCTGTTGTCTGTCTCTTTGGTCACTTAGGGTGGTGGGTGAGGGTAATGGTGTAAGGGGAGGATGTGGTACTGGCAAAAATGTTCTTTAAGTGAGCAGAGCATTTGTGGTGCTAAGGTCTTTTCTTTCAAGCGGTTTTCCATAAACTCTAAGGTAGTCTGGATAAGTGAAACTGTCATGTACAAGGCTGGTAAAACACATTTGAATTCCAAATCCAAACACCATTAATCATGCAAGCACTCGACACCTTGTAAAAAAATAAATTTTGGGGATCAACAAGAAGTGGGGAAACTGAACTTTGAAGAGAGAAAAGGAAATGATGATGTGAACTTCATCCGTTCAGCTATTAATGCTGCATACATGAAGGAGGGTCACAAACTATTATCGATTAAGGGTTGAAATTGAAGATTTACTCTACCGTCGTTGGACTCTTTTTTCATCGGAGAGAAGAATGGAATAAGTGATGCCGATCTTCTCAACATTTTGTTGATCCGGGGCGCGTCTTCTTCGGGAAGGAAATGATGGAACGACCTTTCTTTCGTTGGTTGATAATGTTGTTGATCTTTATCGTTACTTTTTTTGGAACCTACAATATGACTATCATAAGACTCAACCTGCTAGAGGTTAGGAAGTGCACATCCCATTTATGGCACTGGTCATGTTGCCTTCAGCACTCGCACCAAGGTGTCGAGGAGAATCCCACAAAGGGCCAAAGTCTATGCACTACACATCTAGAGCTCATCTCAAAGTAAAAATAAATAAATAAAATAAAATAATAAAAGTTGGGCATTTTGGTTATCGCCCATCTCAAGCTCAACTCCATTAGTCATTAACATAGCCACGAAGCTCAAGCCACAAAGCAATGTAAGGCAACAAGCGACAAACACAAGTTAGCGCCCGAGTCCAGGACCGTGCGCCAAGCATCAATGGACGAGCCCTTGAGGGCATAGTTGCACTACCTGTAAACAACATATATTTAGATCATCTCCAAGTAAACACACAAATCGGGATCAAGCACCCACTAAGCGCCCAACTTAGGAAGGAGATCCCACGACGGACTCATTGTGCACACCACGTCAACAACAGGGTTTGAACCTGTGCAGGCAGAGCCCAACAGATTTGGAGTATGTCTCCTTACAGTACATGCCCATGAGCAAGCCCTTTCGTGTTTCATTCCAGAATCCCAGAATCCCATCAATTACCAAGTAAACACAACACAATGCAGAACCCCATCGTATCAACGAAGAAGAGCCTAAGAGACCACGAGAGTAGCATGATATCTCTCAATGACGAGAGCCCATTTCCAAATCTCCAAGTCCCATGCCAGTGCAACAACCAACGCCCAATTCAAGTGCTAAGGTGCCAAGGAGGAACCCAAGAGGGCATTGCACAACGCCCCCAAGTCTTATTAAAAGAAATTTGATGGCTTTCAATGGCATGCTAAGCCACCCGTGTTCGGAACACCCACAAGCCAAAGCACCAATCCCCGAGGAGGGAACCTGTTGCAGACAACCAACGCCTCCGTCGCCCCGTCTCCGCCACCAGCACCAAACCACGAGCAAAGAGAAGGAGAGCTCATGAAGGAAACCCACAAGGGGTGACCACTACACACCAGAAGTCATGGTTGTGTGCGCAGAGGTGAAGGAAGAGGTCGGCCATGGCCTTTCCCTCTGATCGGTCGACCTTGATGCCAGGGGTTGTGCTCATTCACCTCCTCTCAAACCCTAGCCGAGAAAGCCGAGAAAGAATGAGGGAATCGAGGCATGGAAGGTAACTTTTGTTTAATTCATTGTTTAATGCAGTAAATTGGGAAGAGGCAAGTGGGTCTCATGCAAGACCCCATGTTGCATTCCCTACTCAGCTCACGCAAGGCCCCACATCGTGTTCCTAACTTGGCCCACTTGATTTGTTTTATGTATATATATATATATATATATTAGCATTACTTTTCAAAATAAATAAATGATTCTATATAAATATATTTAGTTAGAATGTATTTATAATTAAAAGTGTAATTAATTGATAAAAACAAAAATAGGGTTTTCGTTATTAAAATTTTAATTTATTTATTGAAATCATGAAACGGGTTTCACATTGCTAATGGGATATATGCCAAATATAAAAATGGTTTTACATATACCCTATACAAATATATTTAGTTAGAATGTATTAATAATTAAAAATGTAATTAATTGATAAAAAAAATAGGGTTTTAGTTTAAGTATATAGGGGCTTCCGCAGTGCAAGATATTAGATATTATTTTCGGGATTAACTGCGTAGTGTAAGTCATTAATCTATGACCCATATTCATGAGTATTAGTCGCAACTGACCAATATTTCTCGTGATTTGAATAGTCCACTTAACACTCATTGCAAATGGGGTAGCAAGTTAAGTGGGCTTGAATGTGGGGAAAACTCCACAATTAAGCGTGCTTGAGCCAGAGGCGTCTTGGGATGGGTGACCACCTGGGAAGTCCTGGTTACCAGGTGCAAGCCCTGGAAGTGATGATTGATGCTATGCGATTCATTTCGTTGGCTTCAATCCCATTTCTTCACCCCTGTGAGCATCACCCGATGCAATGAGTGCTAAGTGGACTATTCAAATCACGAGAAATATTGGTCAGTTGCGACTAATACTCATGAATATGGGTCATAGATTAATGACTTACACTACGCAGTTAATCTCGAAAATAATATCTAGGGTTTTATTTGTTAAAATTTTAATTTATTTATTGAAATCATGAAACTGGTTTCACATTGCTAATGCCAAATATAAAAATGGTTTTACATATACCCTTTTATAAAAGGTATGAGTGACTCTAGTTTTATAATTTATATATAAAATATTGGATATGGGTTATATATATAAACAAATTAATAAATAATATTAAATTTTAGGGTAATTCATAAATGCACTTGGTAGGTTGGTGTAGTTGATAGAGCGGGGGAGATAGTAGGGTACTTAGAGATAATTAATCGAGTATGGATGCCTATTTAGATACTCCCTAACTTATAATGATGTATAGACAAATGTGCGATAAATGTAATATGAGATGTACATGGGGAGAAATACTAATGAGAGTATGCAAAAAAAAAACATGACGATAAAGAGTACATCACAAGGTTAACGATTATATGAGGAAGATATATAAATAATAGAGGGTATGAGATTATGATAAGTATAGTAATCCATGTATATAAATGATAATAATAGTGTAAGATGACAATGAGTAATAAGGAAAAAAGAGATTGATGGTACATATACATAGGTAGTAAATAAGAATAATATGTGTGATATTGTATTTACACAAAATGAACAATGGTTCAAATAGATATATAATAAAAGTAATCGAATGAGAAGTAGTAATAATGGTAGCATAATTAATAAGTGTTATTGAATATAAGTAATTGTAAGAGAAAGAAATCAAGGTGCCATTGATACAAAAGGTAAGAAGGTGTAGAAAATAAATAAATTGAATAAGAAGGTAAGAAGATGTACAAAATGATTAAGTTGAATACATTAAAGCAATAGGAAGCAAGTTAATATGAGAAAATTGATAAAAGATAGAGGATAAAATATAGAATGAAAATGGTAAAATTGGTAGTATAAAAGATAAGATGGTAAAAGAGTAAAAGACATTGTTAAGTATTACATCAAAAGATAAGAAGGGATTAAAAATATATGGAAGCATATAAACAGTTGATGGGATGTGAAGAGATGAGTGTTTGTGAACATGAGTAGAGAATGTGAAAGGAAGAGTATAGAAAATACAACTGATAAACCAAAAAAAAAAAAAAACAAGGATTGAGCTAAAGTCATCAATCCCTAATCGATATGGAACCATGGGCACAATCATCCAACCATACCAAGCACCAAGCCTAACCACCAAGGAGAAGTCACGAGTAACCAAGACAAGGGAATATATAGCAAGAGTGGTCTTGGGATATGTTAGGCAATGGGAGAAGATCTTATTTTACAAGTACATGATGAGTAAGTAATATATAGTAGTGGAGTTGGAACAAAGTAACATACAATGTAGTAAGAGGGGAAGTAAAGACTTGATGGTAGTAGTGACATACAAAGACAAAATGAACCACAAAAATAAGGTAAGTGACATAGTAGTATGTACAGTGTAATGGATAGGAAGTTTGAGAAGTATGTGGGTGGGGTGCACATAGTAATAGAAGTCATATATAGTTAGGTAGTAGATGAGAAATAATAAAAGGTAATAACAAATATTTATTCAAGAAATACAATAGCAAAGATAGTAACATATATACAAATGATTGTATAGTTAAGGGTTTTAATAAAGAAAGAAGTACAAATGGAAGTGTATAGAGTAGAACGATGATGGTTAAAAGTTAACAATAAAGCAATAAACAAGTGTTACCGAGAAGATAAAATACATAGCAAGAAATGGAATGGGGAAAATAAATAAATAAATAAATGTGTAATTAGTACTTAGAGTAGTGGATTCAAAGATGAGGAGAGTGTTGTATAATATGTTGAGAAAGCAAAGACAATATGATAATAATTGAATAAAAAAAAATAGATAAAAAATATTTGGAGAAGTGTAAAGATATGTTATAAGTAAGATTCAAGAATAAGGTGAAAAATAAATGAGATCAACTCAGGGTAAGGGTAATGAATTGACTATGAATATTATTAGTGCATTGAGTTGTAAAACAAGGGTGCATAGTCGATGGTAGTTGATTAAGACAACTATGTGAAGGAAATAATACAAATGGATAGGATAAATAATGATGTTTTAAAGTAGGATAGAAGGGTGGATAAAAAGTAGGAGGGAGGTTAAATATGGAGCTAGAATTGAGTTCAAGGTGGATTGGAAATGCAGGAACTAGCAATATGATGTATTATATGGAAGAACAAAACGATAATTGTGGATTAAGCATAGTGAAGCATGTTATGTAAGCGATAAATTGAATGTGTTCTATAAAAGTAAGAGAAAGTGGTTGGAGTAAGCAATAAAAGGTTTATGAGATAATGGGATAATAAGATGATAAGTTTAAAAATAATATAAGTATTTGTTGAGTTAAGAAATGATGATGTGGTAGCGAATGTAAGAGTGGATGGACGAGTGTAAAAGAAATGCTAAATTAGACAATATAATATAAGGAATGCTAATGAACTCTAGAAGCGATGTTAAAGAATAATATAATGAAAGCCTAAGTGATACCATAAGGGCCTTTGTTGTGAACAAAACTTGAGTTCAAAACGTTAAAGGGAAATTTCGTGATGATATCTTCTATTACATCGTGGGTTGTGGTAAGAAATTTTGATGAATTGCTAATGGTTGACGTAATATTAACACAACTTGTACTTATTTATGCTTTGATTTGTTAAGTCAATTTAAGTTCATTACTAAGGAATAATGGCAGTTATTGCAAGTGACTAAAAGCATTACTATCTACCACCAGTGTGTATGAAGATGGAATTAAAGTTAAATCCAAAATTTTGTTCGAAGAAATGTGTTCTCAACATAGCATTTATGATGTTCACTTAAAGGGAAATTTCCCTAACACTATATAGAAACAAATTTAAAAGTTGAATGATAAATGATGAATGTTCATCCCACTACTAGACTTCTTTCGTAGTAAGGGGAAGGAACTTGTAAAGTTCTAGTGATGCAACCAGAAAGGGATAGGGGACACAATCGATAAGTATCATGTAGGTATAAAGGATCAGGTTGAGATGTATGAAGAGCAATTATGAATAAAAGAAGTCCTTAAGACAAGTAATTATAAAATGTGGAATGGACCCTAGTAAGAAATTGATTCTTGATCTGAAGATGCTCACTAAGACATGGTAAACATGGTTCGCTTCGAAACATGTATGTGCTTTGTAATACTGTTGTAGGTAGAGAACCTTTTGTGCTTCAGCTATGACGAAGAGATCCATATACTCAACATTGCCTCATCAAGACCTAATCTTTATTACTTAACAAGAAGGTCACTGATTAAGAATAATCACTAAAAAAATCACTGAAATGATTGCTTCACATAATGATGGATTATCAATATCTTCGTAAATGATCCTAATCACGAGAAACTTCAACAATGCCATATGTGATGTATCACTTGAGTTAGAGAGATAATCAAGCGAATAGTAATTGGTTATAACTAGAAAGGTATTACGGGTGGGATTATATGCATGGATTAATGAAAGTTATATAAATCTCAATATAAGATTCACTTAACAAGAAAACTAATAAAATTGAGTTAAGGTTTCAACTAGTAGTAGCCAATATAGCCTGAGATCTGCTACTTGAGAGGATGCAAAGACCTTTCAACGAGATCATCCCTCACTTTTTTGACCACCTTGGGAATATGTTTTCTCGAAGGTTGGGTGTATGTAATGCCACCCTTTGACTTAGACAACTAGAATTACTTAAGGCCTAATCACCTTTATTTTCTATTCACTGTGAAACTATTAACGATACACTTGAACTTTTAGGACGTATGAACCTATGTGAATGTCAATTCTATGAATGTTTAACGTTATTTGAATTATGATGGATATTATGCAATCTATTCTAACTTGAAAATTTTGACATTTAAAGTTGTTGGTACGTGGATACCAAATTGAGATTATGGTTAAATGCATTTACATGATGATAATGCATAGATATGTATGAGTTTGTGTTATAGACTAATCTGCAAGTCAATAGGCTATGAAATAGCCAAATAATAATGATGATAAAAGGTTGATATCGTGAACACTGACCGAGAAACAATATGGTATGAATCTCGTATGTGAAATTATGTTGGTTCGAATGCATTGCTATGACATGTGGACCAGTGCAGTTTTTCTTTTTCAGGTGGTGAGACTGCCTAAAATTGAATATATGATGACAAAATTCCTAGCAGCACAATGCCACTGTATATTCCATGGTAGGGTGTGGACCCTAGTCCTATTAGGAGGGGTGGAGGCATTTCCCACTGTGTATCCTCTGAAACCTGGAGTCATGGGAGGACGGTGTTAGCTCACACTCCCCAAGACATGTGATGATGAATGTTAGTTGCCTGCTAGGGAAGCTTGGTCAAGAGAGTGACACTTTCGCTTATGGGTTCTATTTGGATTTAGGTCAATATAGTTGACACTCCGAGATAGTCCAGCAGAGGAAGGATAGGGATGGAAGATGAAAGTAAGTTAAGGAGGAAGGATGAATATAAATAGTTGAGAGTGTGTGGGGATTTTGGCTTATAGTGGAATTTATTGTTTTCCCTTTTTGAAAAGAGAATATGTAAATATGTATATTTATAATTGCTTAACTGAACTACAATTATCTAAATGAACGTTATTTTGCTAAATTATTATAATTGAGGGATTTTGTGAACATTTTAAATAGTTTACTATCTTTTATGAAATGAATGGTCTTGTTGATTGGATTGAACACATACAAGAATGACTATAGGTGTGATAATTATTGTCATTGGTAGATGCACAAGTCTTGTATGTGCTAGCTACGCAAGCATTTCTTGCACATGTACACTTGTATGTATATGTTTTTTGTTTTTCTTACTGATAATGTTGTTTATTTGATGTGGATGTATGAACCATGTGTCATTACCCTTGTATTGTAAATTACTCTAACTTCGAGACAAAGTTTCTTGAAGGGTGGGTGTATGTAACAACCCTAATTAACTATGTGATTATCATGAATGATAAATGTTGATTTAATTAATTATTAAAATATATTAATGAGTCTTTATTATTTAATTATTAAAAGGCGGGTGAAGTAATTAATGGAGGGATAAGGCTGTTGGGAATTAATGGGGGGATAAGGTGGTTGATAATTAATGAGGGGGATTTGAGAGAGGAGGATAAGAAAGAAGGGGAGGACTTGGAAGAGGGATATTATTTCTATTTGGGATTTCTGAATTTCTAAGAGGGAGGAGGAGGAAATTGGAGGAATGATTTTGGTGAAGCTCTCACAAGGCATTGCTGTTGATGGAAATTTTGGGCTCGGGGGTCAGGAAACCACAAGGATTCTTAGAGCTAGGGAGACAAAGAGGTTGTTCCTAGTTGGTTGGGAGGCTAATATTCAGTCTGGGCAAGAACAAGAAGAAGATCAGACAGAAAAGGGACTAGATAACCAACTTGCAGGTGGAGGTATGTATTATGTTGTTGTTATCATTATTCTACTGTTACTGCTGATATTATTATGTTGTTATCATTATTCCGCTGCTATGTTGTTGTTCTCATTATGTTGTTATCATTAATATGTTGTTGTTGTTTATTTCTGGTATAAGAAAATAATGAAAGAAATTATAAACTAAATTCAGTAGGAGATTTTAGAAAACTTTTATTTATTTTGAGTGCTGAAAAATAACCAGACTCTACAAAAGACCAAAGCACAAAATGTGTTGTATGTAGATGGTCTAAAACATAACTTGTTGAGTGTAAGTCAATTGTGTGACAAAGGACACAATGTTCTATTTCATTCAAAAGGCTATAAAGCAATGGATGTGAATACAAGGAAGATTGTTGTAAAGGCAGTCAGAACTTCAGGGAATGTGTATGTCCTAGAAGAAGGGAAAGAAAAATGTTGCATTGGTAAAATTGATGAGAGCTGGCTTTGGCACAAAAGAGTAGGTCATATTAGTTTTAATCAACTTATTAAGCCAGAAAGAAAGGATGATGTGCGAGATATGCCTAAAATTTTCAAACCTGAGAACACTGTCTGTAAGTCATGTCAATTTGTCTGTAAGTCATGTCAATTTGGAAGGCAATCAAGAGTTCAATTCAAGGTAAGAGAACACTCCACCGCTCGACCTCTTGAGATGATCCATACTCGACCTCTTGATATGATCCATACTCAACCTCTTGAGATGATCCATACATATCTATGTGGCCCCACTAATACACAATCACCATGAGGTGAAAAATATTTTATATTGTTGATTGATGACTATACTAAGATGACTTGGGTTGGATTGTTGAAGCATAAATTTGAGGTTTTTAAAAAATTTAAAATCTTCAAAGCACGGGTAGAAAATGAAATGGAATTAAAATTCAAATGCCTAAGGTCAAACAGAGGAGGAGAATTCACATCTGATGAATTCAACAACTATTGTGAAAAACATGGGATCAAGAGACAATTTGCTATTGCAAGAATCCCTCAGTAGAACAGAGTTGTAGAAAGGATGAACATAACAATCCAAGAAATGGCCAGGGCCATGCTTGATGAATCAAAAGTACCCAATACCTTTTGGGGAGAGGTTATTCAAACTATTTTCAACATTCTTAATAAAGCTCACATAAGAGTAAATAGCAATAAAACCCCTTATGAGTTATGGCATGGCAGATCAGCTTCAATAAAGCATTTCAAGATATTTGGAAGCAAATGCTACATTAAAAGAAATGAAGGCAACTTAGGTAAGTTTGATTCTAGAGCTGATGAAGTTATCATGTTAGGATACTCCTCCAGAAGCAAAGGGTACAAGTGCTACACCAGAATACTCCACAAGATAGTTGAAAGTATAGATGTAAAGGTAGATGAGGAACCACTTCATCCAGAGAGACACCATCACCATGATGATCCATATGATGAACCAATTAGAAATGAACCACAAGATGATGAAATGAACGAGTATCAGGAACAAGAGGATTCTGAGGAAGAGGATAGAATGGAGACACCACAACCAAAGACCCCATCAAGGTGTGTTAAAAAACATCATCCTGAAAGTCGGATTCTTGGAAACAAGGAAGCATGTGTACAAACTAGAAGAAAACTTATAGATACATATATCAGTGCAAAATTTGCACTGTTATCCATGAGTGAAGCCCAAAACTTTGTGCAAGCAATTTAAGATGATCACTGAGTCAAATCCATGAATGAAGAACTAGATCAAATAGAGAAAAATAAGAATTGTGATCTTATTCTTAGACCCAATAACAAGAATATAATTCGAACTAAATGGGTATATAGAAACAAGTTGAATGAAGATGGACAGATAGTGAGAAACAAGGCTAGACTGGTATGCAAAGGGTATGCTCAAGTCAAAGGAGTGGAATTTGAAGAAACCTTTTCCCCCGTTGCAGGAATTGAAGTTATCAGGATGTTTTTTTACTTTTGCATGCTACAGAAAATTCAAAGTCTACCAGATGGAAGTCAAATCAACCTTTTTGAATGGTGACCTAGAGGGAGAAGTTTATGTGGAGCAACCAAAGGGTTTTCTTCTAACTAACAAAAAAGATTATGTTTGTCGATTAAAGAAATCCATGTATGGGCTAAAATAAGCTCGAAGATCTTGGTATACAAACTCGATAAGTGTTTGCACCAACAAGGATTTAAAAAGGGAACGACTAATAGAAACTTATACATCAAGGCTGAAGGTAATGACATGTTAATTATTGTAGTTTATGTTGGGGATATTATTTTTGGTAGTAACATTAAATTAATGAGTAAGAAGTTTGGAGTTGCAATGAAACAAGAGTTTGAGATGTCCATGTTAGGAGAACTCTCCTTCTTTCTTGGCTTACAGATTCATCAATCTGAAAAATGAATTTTCATTTCTCAAAGTAAATATCTCAAGGAAATATTGAAAAAGTTTGCCATGAATAATTGTGCACCAGTAAGCACTCCCATGAATACTAGTTGCAAACTCAGCAAGGATGACTATGCTCCAGAAATAGATCAAACCATGTACAGGTCTATGATAGGCAGTTTACTCTATCTCACAACTTCAAGGCCCGACATCATACAAGTAGTGGGTTTGGTAGGCAGGTTTCAAGCCAATCCTAAGGAAACTCATGTTCTTGTGGTTAAAAGAATATTTAGATACTTGCAATGCACTATTGATTATGGTTTGTGGTATCCAATAGACACAAACCTCATTCTCAGAGCTTATACAGATGCAAACTGGGCAGGCAATATTGATGATAGAAAAAGCACCAGTGGAGGCACATTCTTCCTTGGCAGTTGCTTAGTGTCATGGCTCAATAAGAAACAAACTTCCATTTCTCTCTCTACAACTGAAGCCGCATATATAGTTGCAACATCCTGATGTACTCAAGTGTTGTGGATTAAAAACAATCTCAAGGATATTCAAGTTCATTGTAATCAACCTATCTCCATCACGTGTGACAATACAAGTGTTATTAATCTCTCTAAAAACCATGTTCAACACTCTAAGACTAAGCATATACCGATCAAATATCATTTTCTTAGAGAACAAGTTCAGGATCAGGCCGTCAAATTAGAGTATGTTCCTACCAAAGAGTAGATTGCATATATTTTTACCAAGCCATTACCAAGAGAACCCTTTGAGTATCTTAGACATAAGTCGGGGGTGATCTCGTCTTCCCTTCTTTAGTAAAGAACATAGTTCACTAATTTGAAAGGTGACCCATTTGTTGTTGTATCAGGGAGAAGTTTACTTTTGTGGAGATGCACACAGTTGGAGTTTGCAATGGATCTCAATGGTATTATGTTTAAGGATGGTTTTGTGCACATAAAGAGGCCCGAAGGAAAGAATATCCAGAGTCTCTCTTTGTCATTGTTGTCGAAGGGGGAGAATAACAAAACCCAGATGTTGATGCACATTGAAAGGGAGAGAAACTTAGCATAAAGCCCATTACTGTTTTCAGATTTCTGTGGTGAAGAGTTTCGAAGTTATTTGTCGGAGAATCCACAGTTGGTGTCATTTTGTCATCGACGTTTCGAATCCGAAT
>JZKD02S1314760.1:362113-380828 GCA_000966675.3 Picea glauca
TGTTGATATATCTAAATATGTATATAGGTCTAGGGTTTCTAATAGTTTGTTTAATAGATATGTAAATATAAATCTAGGGTTAGATTTAGATTGAGTTTCATTATATTATATTAATCATTAATATTTCTAAATGATGGTATATTATTTGAAACTCTACTTGATATTTAAGATTTAATGGAATTACTAGATTATGGAAAAGTGAATTTTATAGGATTATCAATATTAGGTCCGAGTATGATAATGCTATATATATATATATATATATATATATATATATANAGGGTTAGGGATTTAATGTGATACTAAGTAGTATGGGTTAATTTATGATTTAGGTTTGAGGTGATTAGGATGTATTGAGTATTAATATATAAAGTGTCATATGATTAGGGTATATATAGCTTAATTAATGGTATATATAGTAATAAGTTTTTTATAATTAGAAATTAGAAATTTGTAGTAGGTAGTACAAGGTTAGTTAGACCTCTAAACCTAGTTACCGACTCAAAAGTAGAACATAAACAAGCCAGGAAAAGGAGAAGGAAGGTGTCATACCTGATTTGACCTATGAGGGTCTCTACGTTGGTTGATTAATGGGTGCCAAAAGTTGCTCACCTAGAGGCCACCGTCTTTGTTCATATTGTTGGGGTGCTTGATAAAGCCCATTTTTTTGGCAGTCACCTTTCAGAATATACAAGAAGGCTCTTTTGGTTGCTATCAATGACAAAGGGGGAGTTTGTTGCAAATATGTTGTCATTGATGTGAAAATGATCATAGATACGGTTAGGTCTAGTTCAAAAACAAAAGTGTGCAGAAGGATCGAAGGATGAAAAGATCAATGGCGCAGAAGAAAATCTGCAGGGTGCCTTGAGCTAGTGCGATGAACAACATAGTGGAGTATGACAAGAAGAAGTTGGTGCGACACAGAATGAGTGGAAGTTGTGTAGACCGCAGGGTGCCTTGAGCCAGTATGACTAAAGAAATAGTGGAGTGTGACGAGACAAAGCCAGTGCAAAAAGCGACGAAATGAGTGGAAGTTTAACAGTCCAGTGAGTGAATCAACATGGAGTGCTCACATTCTGGTGGGGTGACTGGGTGAGCGTGCTGCAGATCAAGTGTGACAAGATGAAGACTCGTGACTTAAATCTTGTGCTCCTATTCTATCTGCACAGTGGGCGCTCTATAAACCAGAATGAGAATTGTTGCGTCAATTTGCTACAGATAAGTTCGAGCTCATTCGTCGGAAGATTTGATCCGTCTGCTTTATTCAAAGAATGTCCAGTCGTAACTGAACAAGAAATATTTTAATTTAAGCGGAAGTGTGTCCAAATATAACTAACTATACTTTGATATGGTAAAGACATGTCCATAATATAGTTGTTATGTGTCCACATACTTAATTTGGACAAAAGTGTGTCCATGTATAACTAAGTGGACTTTGATCTGGTCAAGACATGTCCACAATATAATTGTTATGCACCCACATACTTATTTTGGATAGAAGTGTGTCCACATATAACTAACTGGACTTTGATCTAGTCAAGACATGTCCACAATATAATTGTTATGCGTCCACATACAGTTAGTCGAACAAAAGAGAAGACATTATAAATAGGGATGTTCTCTGACCGATTGGTGTAGAGGTGAAGATGTGGAAAAATATCTTGTAACTGTTAAAAATAGCTGCAATTCATATTTTTCGGTCAGTATTGAATTGAAGAGAAAAGTATCTCGAAAAGGTCTAGTCGTGTAAGAATTTTTTTTGTATTCAAGAAAATTGAATACAGGGTGGAAGGGTGGTGCTAGGGTGAGTTAAATCTCACTGGGAATTGGAGTCCTCATCATTTGTAACAGGTTGGTGCCTGAGAGGATTGGTGTCCTCATTATCTACAACAGGTTAGTGCCTGAGAGGATTGGTGTCCATATTATCTACGATAGGTGGGTGCATGTTGAGTTGAAAAATTATAAATTGTAAGTTGGTGTTTGCAGAAGAACATAAAGAATGATGTTTTGTGGTTTTCCCCCACATTGGGTTTCCATGTAAAAATTCAGGTGTACTGTGTTCTCTGTGTTTTTTTTATTTTTTATTTCTGCATGCATTGGTGATTAAGTGAGCACTTCTAAATAACCTTAAATTGTTGAAAGGAAAGAAAATTGAGAAAATTGATACAATACCGATTCACCCCCCCTCTCAATAATGTTGTGAGTCTCAACAAAATAGAGGTAACTCTTCAGTGCCTCTCATAATTTAGTGCATGAAGTAGATCCTCTGTCACTCGCTCAACACTATGGATCGCAAGTACTATGTTTCCAACTGTTTGTCTTTTTCTAAGATACCATCCTTATCATTCTTGTAGCCATAATATGAATGGGCATCAATTCTCTTGTAAATCACATACCTACACCTCCTCTTCTTCACCTTGAGTGGGCTTATTGAATATATATTTGAGGTTGGGGAGGAATTTCGTAGGCCCAATTATCTGTAACCGGGGCCCTTGTTGGTGGCACCAAGCACATCAACTCCATTCCCTTCCAAGTCCATCCTCTTGGCCCCTACTTTGACATAATTAGGACTACATAGCTCTACCATCAGAGCTTTAGAGTGCCCCTTTGACCCAATCAACAAGAAAGGAACCCCGATGGATGTCTTAATTATAATACTGTGTCAACCTCAAGAATGACCTAAGGCCTATATTATATATTTAATAGAAGTTAAGAAGCAAATTTGGAAAAACAATTGATGATCCATAAGCTTCACTAGCATGCCTTATCGCTAAATACTAAACATTGCCTTGACCTTAGCCTGCTCCTCCATGAGATCCCCACTCGTGTATTTACTAAGAAGCTCATGTTTCTTCTTCTCCACAACCATGTGCTCGATTTATTTCTCATTTGGAAGGGGCACATGGGAAACAAACTCTTGCTCTGTTTGTTGTTGGTTTCTCTTGTATTGCTCTACCATTTATTCTGTCGAATCTTCCTCTTCCTCAAACAAGACCAACTTAACAACAATGATATCTCCTCTCTTGATCGACAACCCAGTCTCCCTCTTGACATAATCGTTCCTATACCACTTCCTCAGATATTTGGCCCACATCTGCTTCTCCATGGGCTGCTCGACTTTCTCCAAGATACTGTTCTCGTTCATCCTTGTAGACATTATAATTGGCGTCAATTCACTTATAAATTTCATACCTAGACCTCCTCTTCTTCACCTCGGGGGACTTGTCGAATAACTCTTTGACATTAGGGAGGAATTTCATAGCCCCACTTGTACAATTGGTTCTTGGAAGATGACATGGTTCCTGGAAGATTGTAACATGTCATCTTCCAACAACCAATTGTACAAGTGGGGCTAGGAAATTCCTTCCCGACATCAAAGAGCTATTCGATAATCCCCCCAAGGTGAAGAAGAGAAGGTCTAGGTATGAGATTTACAAGCAAATTGATGCAAGTTATTATGGCTACATGGATGACAAGGACAATATCTTGGAGAAGGTCGAGTGGCTCGCAAAGAAGGAGGCGCGGGCCAGAGCATTGAGGGAGTGGCATAGTATCAAGTCTTTTAGGAGGGAGGCCATGTTGATGATTACAAGCAGAGAGGATTACAAGCAGAGAGGTCATTGTTGTGAAGCTGGTCCTGTTCGAGGAAGAGGAAGATGTGGCAGAAGAAATGGGAGAGTAGGACAAGGGAAACCAACAATAAAGAGAATGAGATTTTGTTGTCCGTGTGCCCCTTCTAGATGAGAAAATGATCGAGCACATGGTAGTGGAGCAGAAGAAACATGAGATTCTTAATAAATACACAAGTGGGGATCTCATGGAGGAGTAGGCCGAGGCCAAGGAAATGCTTAATATTTAGTGATAAGGCATGCCAACGAAGCTTATGGATCATTAGTTGTTTTTCCAAACATGATTCTTAGATTCTATTAAATATACAATATGGGCCTTAGGTCATTCTTGAGGTTGACATGGTATTATAATTAAGACATCCACTAGGGTCCCTTTTTCTTTGATCAGGACAAAGGGGAACTGGGAAGCTCTAATCATATACCTTGGCAGTCCTAGTTATGCCAAAGTAGGGGCCAAGATGACAGACTTCGAAAGGAATGAAGTTGATGTGCTTAGTGCCACTGACAAGGGCCTTGATTATAGATACTTTGGGGCTATGAAATTCCTCCCCGATGTCATAGAGTTATTCGATAATACCCCTGAGGCAAATAAGAGGAGGTGTAGGTATGTGATTTACGAATGAATTGACACAAGTTCATATTATGGCTACAAGAATGATGATGACAATATCTTGGAGAAAGTCAAGAGGCTTGTGGAGGAGGAGATGCAAGCCATAGCGCTGAGGGAGTGGCAAAGGATCGAGTGTGTGGCACTAAATTTTGAGAGTTACTGAAGAGTGATTGCCTCCACAAAGCACAACCTCCACAAAACTTTAACTTTGGAGCATTGCATATGTACTTTGTCAATTAATTTTTTTTTGGATGCATTTTTACGTAACAACCACACCAGTGCGCTTTCAATCGCACTGGTGTGCTATAAATAGTACAACACACATGTATAATGTGTTTTTTCAAATCATGTTGTTGTTGTTGTTGTTTGTTTTATAAAATGTATTATGAGTACACTAATGATTTCTTTGTTTTTAAATTAAATTTGAGATGTATCACTCATTATAATTTGGAGTTGTCATATATATAATATTTAACTTTAGTTTTATGAAACTGTTTGCTTTGGATTGTGATTGCAAAAACTTATAACCATTAATGCCATATAATGTTTAATTCTTCTTAAAGGTGAATTGTTTGTTGTCCAACAGGATACAGTATGTTGATTAAACATGTTTACAAAGAAAAATACATAAATATGATGAGTGAAAGGATTCTGATTTGAATAATTATGTCTTTTTCATATATTGTAATAATAATATTACGATATAATTATTCACTAATGATGATGTTGATGTAATAATAATGTCCTTTTACTAATTTTTATCATTCAAAGACTACAAGAGAAATCTATAACATAATAGTTTACTAAAATCACAATTATTATATATATATTTTTTCCAAATATACATCATTTTTCTGAGAGAGAAAAAACATTATATTTCTCAAGAGAAAATATACATTTTACGGTCCTTTGTAAAAAAAAAACATTATTTTGTTTTTTCCTTTCCATCAAGATATTTTCAAAATTCCATCTAATATAAACAAAATACAACTCTTCCTCGGAATCCTCATTATGCTCAAAAAATAAAATTTCCCTCCCTATCTCGCATACCGAAAAGAGACTCATTTGATTAATTACAAGGAGATGTTAAAGCTAAAAGGTCATCTCTTCACGCAACTGATCATTCATGAATTCCTGATATAAAATATCCCTTGATTCAAGATCCAAGGATTCCTTTGACAGATGGTATGCCTTTTGATTCATTTCTCTGTAGATGTGGGCTCAAGAGAACCATTCCAGCTCACCCAAAAACTTGTGTATCCTCTTCATGACAGGTTTAAATAAAGCAACCTGAATTTGAACCTTCTCCTTGACCCAGTCCACTGCTACATGGGAGTCTATGAATATCTTCACTTTCCTCAGATTCAAAGACATGAGTTGGAACAATAAAGCCCAAAGTCTTGTCAGTTCCACCTTCATATTGCATCCTCTACCTGGAGTATATTTGAACTTGAAATGGTGTTCAATAGTAATATATAACACTGCCCCTACCCCACAGTGATGGGGGTGTCCTTGACTTTCCCCATAAAAAGACTCCCAGGGGGTACCTTCAATCAACTTTGACATTATTGTGATCAAATTCTTTTCCTTACCGGGATCTTTCCTAAATTCCACTGCCATCTTGTGAATCAAGATCGCCACTACCTCGGGAGGGACAAACTTGTCCTAAAAACTGCTCAAGTTCCTAGACCACCATATAAAATACACAAAGAAATAAAGAAGAGATTCAACCTCTCTAACTACTTTTTCTTTACTCCACGAGTCCAACCATTCCGCCATACTACCTTCTAGAATCATTGGAGGAATCTTTAGCAGCACTACCACTTGAGTCTAGAGTAGTTTTGCAAAGGGGTATCAGAAAAAAAGTGGATTTTCGATTGACCATATAGATTGCATAAAGAAAAGTGGCTAGGCCCATTCCAAACCCTACACAAAAGAACATCCCATGTGAGGATTTTTTGCTCCATTGTTAGCCAGAACTGGAGTCACATTTTTTCTGGTGCATCCCATTTCAAGTAGACTTCCACGACCATTTAATACCACCTTCGTGAGTCCTTTTGTAGATGCTAAATAATCCAGATTTACCGAATATGTGCGATATTTCACAGTGTTTTCCTAGCTTAAGGAGTCTGCTACATCCTCCTCCAGACAAACAAAATTTAATTCAAGGATACCTGTAAAAACATTCCACTCTTCCACCAAACATCCATCGAGGTTCAAATCCACCGAATATTTCCAAATCGATCTATTGGTGAAACCCAATCCTTGAGCAACTACATCCCTCAACGAGAAAACTCCTTGGGAGTAGAGTCTTCTCACAAGGTTCCCTAAGAGCTTATGATTTCTAGTTGATCCCTTCCATGCGTCCTCCCCAACACAAATACTCCTACCATCTCCTATACGCCATGTTTTCCAGTTCACAATCAATGGGAAAACATCCACCACCACTTTCCAACCTCTCATAACCATCGCTTTTCCTGGGTGTTCTGAACCATTCTTCAATGGATTTCCCTGCTAAATATTTAGAAATTAAGACTCTTACCCACAACATCCTGTTATGGATGAGTATCCATAAAAAAAATTCTGCCAATGCTTTAGTAAACCAAACCAAATTTTGGATTCCTCATCCTCCAAGTTTCTTGGGTGTTGCTAGTTATCTCCATTTAACGAGAGGGACCCCATAAACATGTTTTTTTCCAGACCACAAGAACCAGAAGAAAAATTTGCGTATCTTTGCCAGAATGCCTTTTGGTATCTTCGCTATGGTTGCCCAATACATTGGGATGCTACACGGTACATACTTTATTAGGACCAAGCGCCCTCCATGGGAAATAAACCAATTCACCCACATATATATTCTAGCTTGATTTTTTAAAACTAACTAGGACCAATCCTCTAACCCATACGAGTTAGGTTTTAACGCAAAACCCAAATACTTAATTCCTTCTTCAATATCAAAAGCATGAACTGGGAAGGAGTTTTCTAGCTGCACTCGAGCCTCCTCACCCATTGCATTAAATCTAATGGAATATTTTCCTCTATTCAACTCCAGTCCAGTTGTTGAGAAAAATAGATCCAAGATATCTTTGAGTACCTAAAATACTTTGACATTACTTGCACCAAAGAGCTATACATCATCTACAAGTTTCTCACCTAAGAACTTGTAATCTTCAGGCCTTTAAGGAGACCTTTGCAATGAGCCTTTTAGACGAGTCTACTTAATTCTTCTGCCACAATTAAAAAGAGAAAAGGGAAGAGGGGGCATCCTTGATGGAGACCTCTTGAAGAGAGAATTTTTTTGGAGGGGGGACCATTTATCAATACAATGAAGGATGCTGACTCGATGCATCCCATTATCCAATTAACCATTACTAGGTTCATTCTCAACTTTATCTAGGCTAGTCTAAGGAAAGTCCAGTTTACTTTGTCATGTGTTTTAGAGAGGTTTATTTTTAACACAATGTAAGGGATTTTATGCACTTTGATCAAATGCAGAGCCTCTTTATCCAAGGACACATCGTCATGGATTTACCTCTTGTATAAGAAAACAAATTGTTCCTCTGAAATGGTTTTAGTCATAACAGGTTTGAGCCTATTCACGATGGTTTCAGATATTAGCGTGTATATCTAGTTGCAACAAGAGAATCATCAAAAGAAACCGACTCCATTTTATTTGGAATGAGGGCCAGGAAATTTTTATCAGGAGGTCCAGAGACCCTCCCAAAAGCCTAATATTTTTGCACCTCTTTTAACAAATCCCTCTTTAATAAATCATAAGAGCCTAGGGAGAATTCCACTCTCAATCCATCCATACATGAACTTTTAGATTTCTAAAAAGATGATAAAGTATTAAAGACTTCGAACTCTGTAACCTCCTACACCAGGGTCTTGTTATCCACATTTTATGGATAACTAAGGAGATTATGTCTCGAGGCCCTTAGGTTGCAGATATGGAGTGTCGAGAGATTAGATGGCCAACAATACCCTTTGCACAGATGGCAAACCCACTCACCACCACAGATGGTCACAGTTTTTCACATGGCATCCACCACATCAGTTGGCTTCCGGAAGGTAGCGAATCTTGCTCCATGAGGTACAAGTCAGTATTATGGTGTGCATCATTTCAATATTTAAGCCATTTGATTATGTCGTATCTTAAAATGCTCTATATTTCATGATATATGCTTGGACATTATGCCTTTTGACATGCTTCACCTTGGTGGTTGACATTGTGCCCTAGTAAGTGGTCTTCCTTGGGAATGGGTTTGCTACTAGGAACTCCCTTAACGAGCCACCGTACTGATTCCGACCATACTTACCACTTTACATCATTATTCCCCTCCATTTCCTTATCTCTTGGGATTTTAGGGTGTATTTACCCAAGAAGGGGTTGTCCCTCATTCTATGGGAAGAAGGGGATGAAGGCCCAAAGGGGTTGATGTTGGGAAAAAGATAAAAGCCTTATATAAACCTTCCAGCTTCTTCACCTAGGGATCACCCAATAAAGCAATAAAATGCTTATCTTTGAGTAAAGGGGACCCACAATATATTAAATAATGCTTAAGAGGTTAGTTGAAGGATAGGAGGTCTCATCACGAACCGACCTATCACGTCCATGAATATATAGTGGTGTGACATTACCATCATTTGGTCACCAAACCAGGGTAATGACTCTCAGTTGTATGGATGAGAGAAAGGGGGTATAATCACGAGCCAACCTTCCCATTTCCACTAGGCATTTGTGGGTGACATTGCCATCATCTGGTCACCACGCCAGGGCAGTGACATTCAATCTCTCCTTATGCTATATTGAAAGAAATACAAAGAAATAAAGATAAAAGGCAATTTATGGGCTTGGAAAAAGTGCATTGCAGACGAAGGTACCACACACCCTCTACAAAGGCACCCATGAATGAGACACTGTGACTCCTTGTATGTCACGAGCCCTATGCCCATTGAATCTTGACCCCAACCACTTCATCCACTTTACATGGCTTAGAGAGGGATCTCTTGGAAGCTCTCCTTGACCTAGGGAAAGATCTACCCAATAAGACACCTCGTCAACCCTCCCATATTCAAGTTCGACAAGTCGCATAGTGTCTTTGAGCAGTTAATTGTTTGATATAGTGATCTTTGATGTACATGCTTAGCAGGATTATGTATTGATTGGATTCACTTGTCATGATGTTATGACTTGATATCCTTGGAGGGCGTGCTCATTTGTCTTTGCAGGACCATGTTGGTGGACAATTTTGGTAGAACAAGCCTAGCTTGGGTTTCCATGGGGCTACAAGCCCACAGTTTGGATGCTAGGGGCCGTCATTCCGTATGAGAGAGATCAAACTTGGAAGGCCTCAAAGATGACTTGGAAAACATAACCTAGCTCCCACATGCCAAATGTTTTTCCTAGGAGAGGAAAAATGTCTCTTCTAGAGGCATGACGTCACCTAGGGGGGTTAGGGTTTGATGGTGTGTCTGATGCTTTGCAACTTGGAAGTTTTGGGGACAATTGGGATTTGACCATGAAGGAAGTAACCTGGATACTTTACATGTGGCTTTGACAAGCCTAGACACCCTCCTCCTACACCAACGACTTGCTCCTACCCTCTTTTGAAAAGTTTCTTGGATGAAGTTGGTTTGTATTATTGAGAGGAGTCTTCCCCTACTAGGGTGTCCCTCTCTCCCATTACTTTTATTGCTGTTACAAACCTTAACCTACAACCATTAGGGCTGATCTAACCTAGATAAAATACTAGTCATAACTCCTAAACAAACCCTAGACTAGCTCCTAAATTTTGCTCACTTACTCTACTAACTAGGGCACACCTTTTGGGATAGTTCTTGGCACTTTTCCATGGTTGATTTTGTTGCTGCATGCCATTGAATCCTACAAACATAAGGCTGCAATTTTCTACAGAAAATACATGTTTACAACAACCATCTTCTCTTGCTTCTTAAGTGCCATTTTTTAGCCTATATCCATTGCTAATCTTGATGTTGATTTACTTAAAGAGTTTAGATCTTTGTATGCTGATTTAAATGTTTTATTTGCTGATATAAAATATCATCTACCGCTGCAAATTAGGGACAACAAGCTTAAATTGTTGATCCTACGTGTATTCTCTATATTACCTATTGGATTCTTGACTGCACTAGGAGGTATTAGACCATAAACTTTGAGTATCCAATCATTAATATAATGAGACAATGTGACACGTCGAGGGTTCTTCTTCATCCATTTACATTTTGAACAACCACAAACTACTGGCGTGCCATAAAAGAGATCCAATTCGCGATGTAATACCACTGACCTAGGTTGCATGTTACTGGAAGATGACATCTTACAATTGGCATGGTAAAGTAGTTGTCTATTTTCATTAAACATTTGTCTGTGATATCTTTCTTCTGATAAGAGCTTGCGACAATTTTGGACCGGTAGAATATCTTATGCATCCAAACTTGATCCAGAATCATGATCATACAAAATTCAATGAACAATTATTCAAATGCATGTGCAAAAATGACATAAATTCAATCAGATAAATGAACTATAATTAAAATCTGGACTTACTTCAAACGGTGGGGGAAAAGTTGATAAACTTGCAACCAGATGGAATTAGCTAGAATCTAAAGAATTGGCCATTTGATATTATCACCTTTTTCCCCTACATTTGAGCCAAAACCATCATCGATACACAAATGAATTCTTAAATGAAAGTTTTGGAAGCATAGAACAATATAACTTCAAACAAAATTTCAATTGGTTTTTAAAAGTTATCGGTGTTCTTAATTAGTTACAGATGCACTAATGTGTCTATACATAAGAAGGCACCAGTGCGCTAAATTATGAAAAGCACCAAAGCGTCACCTCCATTACTGTCTTCGCAAAGAAAAATCTCCACAAAATTTCAGGTGCTTACATTTCTATTATGTCAATAAAGTTGACACCGATGTGTTTGTAGGTTTATAGCACGTTGTGACACCTAAAATTGTGTAGCGCACTGAATGTATAGTGAAAAAAAAAACTAAAATCTTAAATGCATACTTTTCATCAATGCTTTTATATGTACAAAGCGCATCGGTGCTTTAAAGTGCATTGGTGCTATTTAAAGCACACAAGTTCACTAAACTGTATAACGTACAAAAAAGGTATGTTACAAATAAACAACGCTCGAATTTATCATCAACACGCCTGACGGGTGGTCAAATTGACATCTCTGTAGCGCCTGTCCAATACCTTATTTTACATCATTTTCCCATTTCCATTCCATTTTAATACCCCTTTTCATCCACAATGATACATTTTTAGTTAAGGTATAATTATTCTCTCAACATTCCATTTCAATACTTATTCTTATGCATTTTCAGGAGATTATCACATTTTTTGCTAGCAGTGGTGTACATGAAAAAGGTTGTACAAGTACCTTCTCAACACAAGAGCTACAACTCACAAGTATGAGCTGTTGCAACTCCTTGATTGAGTGAAGTTGCTGCAACTTTGGGTTGTTGACACCGTTGTGATTCTTATCATTGTTGCAACTCTTCACTGCTGCTACTCTCAGTTCTGTGACTCTTGTCATCCTGCAACTCTCACTACATGACCGTTGTTGCAACTCACTATTCCCGTGACTCTCACTATAAGACCGTTGCTGCAACTTTGAAACAGATGTTGCAACTCCGTTCTTGCCATAACATCTCATCATTCAACCGCACAGTTTTCATCTAGGGATCGTCTAGTCAGCCAAACAACCATGCGGGAACATGACAAGGAAAATTGGGTGCCATAAAGGAATGACCAACTCAACCACCACTTGTCATGGCTAATTTAGTCAACACACACCCTATTTTTTCCATCTTTTGGAGAAAACAATGTAATGAGATGAGATAGCCTGATTCTCATAGTTGTCCATCGATTTCCTTGATTACTTTAGGAAGAACTTATTATATAAAGACCCTTGCTCTCTTTGATCCAAGGGACAGAGAAAAAGAAGAAGAAAGTTTGTAAACATAGTTGTATAGACCTGCACATTTTCGTTTAATATAAGTTCCATTTTGTTGATGTCTAAGTAATGGTGTGTTTAGCATTTAAGTGTCCTACTACATTTGTAGACCAATACCTCGTCTAAGGAGGTAGGACCCCGACCTTAGCTCGATATCTTTTATATATTTTATATTTTATAGAAGCAGTTGTAGCATCTTTTCTATCATTTCATTTATTTCCAACAATTCTGATGAAGACCAACAATTGGGGTCCCGAGAATCCTTGATTTTGATCCTCGGACCTGTGGGTTCTTTGGCCAGCGAAACAAACTAATACGTCCATGGAAACATCAAAACTCAACATATCACACTACGTGGATGGTGGCCTTTGTGTTAACCCCCTAAGCACATTCAATATGAGCTGTTGATCTTCTCTATGGATGGATGGTTGAATCTAACTGTGTCGCATAATCATTCAACTTCAGATCACAATAGATCTCTGTTGATCATTTTGATGATCGACGATGGATCTCCAGTTCCGCTACACTCCTCTAATGGTCCTCGATCTATGTTCTTTGACAGATGACTCCCACATATAGTGGTCCCAGGACGTCAGGACTTCACAGCCTTCTACAACCCAAAACTCCCTAAGGTAGTGAGACGCAATGTTCTGTACCATTGATCATGCTCATGATCAACGATCATGATCTCTTCTTCTACTATATCGCTCAACGATAGATCACCGTCGATTCATTAGAGTCACATATATGATCTGGACCGTTGATATCACCTTTGAAGCTCACGATGTGGCCACCATGGAAACCCGAGTACTCCAGAACCCTCTCACCACGTTTCATCTCCAAAGTGGTGCTATGATGTCAGCCTGACATATCTCATCGTTGGGACATCATAACTTTTCTTCCCTCCAACACCTTAGAGTCACGGTCCGCTGTGATGATAACTGTTTATCTCCCGTGTCAAAGATTAATCATTGTCGTCCAATCCTCAACACTATTGTAAAGGTTTTATCATGTGGGCCATGCCAAAATGGTGTGTGGAAGCCCACCAAAAAACTTATGGATTCCAAGTGTATCAGACCACCAGACTGCTGGACTTTGGACATTTTTAAGGACCAAGAAAAAATAAAAATGTCGATGCGACGATGGACGAGATGATGAGGGATGTTGATCTGATGGTTTAGTCTCCATCGTCTGATCTCCACTAATGAACGGATGCAATCTGTTGTCTCCACCGATGAAAGACCATATCTCCTTCTCAAAACAATTTTGTTTATCAGTGGATCGTTGCCGATCCTTTCAGTGATCGACGGTCGATCGCCATTCGACCTGGAACAAACCTTCGACTTGCAACTATTACTCTCAATCACATATTCAATTAGATTCATGGATTCATCATGATTTGTACACATAAATTTACACATAGAGAACACAAAACAATTGAACGCCGGGATACACACTTGATACTCAATCTCTATTAGTCGAGCTCGAATACAATACATAGGCCTTGTTGGGCCTGGCCTGATATTGCATCTTGTCGGCCTCTCCCTCACAATGCCCGCAGGCTTACACTTAAACAAGAAAATTCAATATCATGGATCATTTCAAATCCACGATTCCCTCCTAGAATCGCTAACTAGATGCTCAAAAGAGAAAATTACATAACAATCACAACAAACTCAATCAAATACGAGAAAATATCATCCTCTTAGCCACGCTGCGCCTTCTGGAAGGTTCACAAATTTTTCAATTTGACTTGGGGTGGTTTTGCTCCTGCATCAAACTCCTAGGGTTAAAAAAATATCCATGATCTCTTGATCATGTGTTCTACTTCCATCTTCACTCTCTGGTCTTCCTTTTCCTCATGCATTACTGAGCTTCTCCATTGTTCAGTTAGTGAACTGCAACAAAGCCTCTGTAGTAACATGTCTATTTCACCCTGCTACACAATACCCCATGAAGCTTCTCTCCTAAGCTTAGTCTTTTGGTATTCTCTTGGTTCTATCCTCTGGAACCTTTTGAGCACTCTTTTCTCTAGGCTGCTGCAAATCTACTCACTCTCTCGCAGAGAAATATTTCCCTGTGCTTTGATACCACTTGATGAACACTGATAATTGGGGTATCGAGAATAATTGATTTCGATCCTTGGACCTATCGATTCTTTGGCCCATGAAATGGACTAAAATGTCCATGGAAGCATCAAAACTCAAAATATCACACTACGCAGATGGTGGCCTTTGCGTTAACCCCCCAAGCACATTCAATATGCGTGTTCAATCTGAGTTGTCGATCTTCTCTGTGGATGGACGGTTGAATCTAATCCTGTCGTGGAATCATTCAAATTCATAACACAATAGATCTTCGTTGATCATTTTGATGATCGATGGTGGATATCTAGTTATGTTTCCATCCTCTAATGGCCATTGATCTATGTTCTTTGACATACGACTGGCATGTATAGCGGTCCCAGGACGTCGAGACTTCAGACCCTTCTACAACCCAAAACTTTCGAAGGCCGTGAGACACAATAATATGGACCGTTGATCCCGCTGGTGATCAAAGGTCATGATCTCTTCTTCTATGATATTATTCAACCATAGATCATTGATGATTCAATAGAGTCACATATTTGATCTGTACCGTTCATGTCACCTTTGAAGCTTGCAACGTGGCCACCATAAAAACCTGAGTACTCCAGAACCCTCTCGCCATGTGTCATCTTTGGAGTGGGGCTTTGATGTTATCCCAATGTATCTTGTCATTGGGACATAAAAAAAATTCATCCCTCCAACACCTTAGAACCTCTGATGGTCGCAGTCCGCTGTGACAAGAACCATTGATCTCCCATGTCGAAGATCTAATCTCTATCATCCAATCCTCAACAATATTTTAAAGGTTTTATCGTGTGGGCCATGCCGGAACTGTGTGTGGAACCCCGCCGAAAAACCTATGGATGCCACGTGTATCAAACCACCAGACCACGAGACTTCAGACCTTTTTAAGGACTAGGAAACAAGAAAAATATCGATGCGACGATGGATGAGATAGTAAGGGTCATTGATTTGATGGTTTAGTCTCCACCATCCGATCTCCGCTAATGAACATATGTGATCTCTCGTCTCCACCAATGAACGACCAAATCTCTTTCTCAACATAATTTCATTTATCAGTGGATTGTTTTTTATCCTTTTAGTGATTGCTGGTTGATTGCCATTCGACCTGCAATAAAACTTCAACCCACAACTATTACTCTCACACACCTATTCAATTTGATTCATGGATTCATCAGGGTTTGTACATGAAGATTTACACACATAGAACATAAAATAATTGAACACAGAGATACACACATGATACTCAATCTCTATTAATCGAGCTCAAATACAATACAAAGGCCTCGCTGGGCATGGCCTAATATTACATCTTGTCGACCCCTCCCTCACAATGATCACAGGCTTACAATTAAACAAGAAAATGCAATATCGTGGATCATTTCAGAGCCACAATTCCCTTCCAGAATCCTTAACTAGATGCTCAAAAGAGAAAATTACATAACAATCACAACAAACTCAATCAAATAAGAGGAAATCTTGACCTCTCAACCACGTTGCGCCTTCTGGAAGGTTCATGATTTTTTCACTTTGACTTAGGGTGTTTTTTCTCCTGTATTAAATTCCTTCATTAACATCTTGCTGCAACTCTAGTGCTTTTCATTGTTGTAACTCTAGATTGTTGTAAATCGATGCTAACATTGCTGGGTATTGTTTTCTGATTAATGAGTGAGTAGTTGTAGCACCTTTTCTTTATTTTCATTTATTTCCAATAGTTCCTCTATTAACATCTTGTTGCAACTCTGGTATTTTCCCATCAAGGGAAAATACTAGTTGTGTCCCCAAGTAACATACTTGGAAACATTTTTAGGCATGTGATTTGCTGATAATAGAAAGTGGAGTCTGAGGTGTATTGTAAAGTTAATGTGTAGATTGTTTCAAAGAGTGTGGCATTGTAATGGAAAAAGACCTAAGAACGTTAAGGAGCCATAAAATTTCATTCTAGGGCTCAGTTTTGGACAAATTTAGAGTTGTTGGAAGGCTCTCAATGAGAAGAAGACGATGGTGACCTTTAGAAGAGGTTTTAAGGTAGTTGAGGAAAAGCAAAAAATTTTGACAGCTCATCCTTTAGAAGGTACTTAAGGGGTCAATTATGTTCCATTTCGAGATGTACAAGACTATCCCTAATGCACACATGTGTACACACACCTGTCTGCAATGACACGTGTGTAAATGTACGAAAATGATGTACCAAAAACTTTGTATGACACAAATATTTCATGTGGCTTTGCTTGATTGAAACCCACTTGCGGAAACTTCTGTTCTCTCTTCTCCTTGAACTGATCTCTAGATGGAAGTCCTTCTCCACATATCCAAGATATTGAATCACATTCCTTCGTGATCCAACTCTCTATGTCCTCTGTCAATCTCTCTCGATCAACTTGACAATTATGTCCCAAGTGTAAGCAAAAGTCCTTCTCTGCTTCTACACTCTCGAATGACTCCACACTGGCAAAAGTCCTTTTCTATGTCTATGTGAAAAGTGTCTTCCTCCTTCACCCTAGCCTTGATTTTATAACCATGAGTTATAATCTATTTCTAATCTCCAAAGTGATTGACGGTTGAGATTACTTCGCACACTCACTTGAGATTTAGATTACATGCTAATTACTTTTAGCATTTTTCTTAAATAACTCAATTAATTCAATAATTAATTAATAAACACACTTTACTTTAATAATTCCTTTAATTAATGTAAAGTTACCATGATAGAGGGATTTGGAAGACTTATGCATGTTAGACACCAAGCCTATGCAGAAGTACATGTCTGATGCTAAATGCATCAATTCTCCCTCTTAGCGAGGAGGGTATTTCCTGAAGAGCCACCTGGAACTAGTTCTCCCTTCGATTGTGGCACATTGTAGCACACATAATCCTGCCCACTGGCATCCCTCACACATAAAATGAGATATAATAATAGAAATGCATGCCTCACTTTTTTAATTTGGTAGCTAAACAAAGGTTAGCATTGAACCCCTACTCTTACCTTGCATCTTCTAAATATTCATAATTCCAAATCCATGCCAATATTCCATGCCACTAACTATGGTAATAGTGCATTGTGAAGCCCTAAGTATTGAAGAGAGTCTAGACATGGGAAGCTACAACATGTAACTACACTCCATTAGCACCTTTATGAATACTCAATATCCCAAAACCCTACTTTAAACATGATTTTCTTATGAACCATCGGATGAAGGACATTGAGGGAATATCGAAGCACCACACCATTAGATTACTCTAGTGTGTGTGATAAAAAACAATTATCATATGTGTTTATACCCATGTTTGGTTGTTGAGATAAGCCAACCATGTAGAATTGGTAATGTCCATGTGTGGGTAATCTTGAATGACATTATACTTTTAGTAAGCACCAACAATGTATGTGAAAAAATCTTTCACTATTCTATGAGAATGATGTAAATACCCCACTCTTGTTCTTCGATACCAACTTGACCTTTGTCATGCATCACTTACTTTAGTGGTCACATATTTATTAGGGACTCTGAAGCCGAATCTAGATATAAATTTGGTAATGGTTTCAACATTGGCTAATGGGCTTAAGAACTGGAAAGAAAATATTTGGGACTTCAAATCAAAAGGATCAACAATATTTGTATGGTTACCTCTTTCCATGGAAAAAAAATATAGCAATTTATCTTCATAAAAAGAAATGGAAATCAGATTCTTTAGATGCATACAACACATTATATAAATATGCTAAAAAAAAATCGTAATCATTCAACTGGGATTAAGCACTAGAGACATTTTACACTGAAGATAAAACCCCTACAAAACATGGACAAATCCATTATGTGGAAATGTTATCAATCCCATATATTTTACCTTTCTTCTTTTTTACCTCTATCCATCCTCCTAGAGGATGTCCTGCAACAACCACTTGTAGATCCTAATTATGTATTTCTGAATTTTCAATAAAAAAATGCTCCTTAAAAGACTTAGAATTTTTGGATTCATGTGACCTCTCCATTCCTCTTATTGGAACTTCATTAACATCTATCTATTGAGAGGATGGATCACCCACATTAATTACTTCTTCATGAACCTTTGCTGTATGTTTTACATCTTCTTTCTTTACGTGTTTTCCTCCATTATTATCTTTCTCTAGCTTAGACGGGTGCGAGTATTTTTTACTCCCATCATCTTCATTATCCGAAGGAGGAGGATGATATGGCTATGAGATTTTAGGTTTGAAAGGATGACCCTTTTGTTAGAAAAATAGGACCATGGAGCAATAAAATAAAACAATTGCGGAAACAAAACACAAAAGATACACAATACAAGAGAGACACAGATTTATGTGGTTCACCCAGTGTGGGCTACGTCCACCAGAGAAATTACCAGGTC
>JZKD02S1314760.1:396974-426032 GCA_000966675.3 Picea glauca
CTCGTGAGGAGCTTGCTATGTATACAGGTTCCATTGTATTGCATTACATGTTGTATCTCTTGCTTTAATCACATTATATAGACAGATATCCTAAAACTGGTTTTCCCCAAGGGGGGTTTTATCCAGGGTCATTGACCAAAAATACCTGTGTCAAATTTTGTGCATGTTTAAAAGTGTAGAACAACATTTTAGAGTTTCAAGATCTAGAGGTAGTGTTATGTGTTTTAAGTATTATTGCATGTGCTAACATTGTAACAAGAAAACACTTGCAAGGGAACCTTAAATGAGCACTTAACCTATAAAATATTGAGCAGCAAGTACATGACAGCTTGCTGTCCTAAAACAACAGAAAGAGGACAGCAAACAGTTGAAACTTAGAGCCATCCTAAGGTCAAGGACAGACCTTAGATGGCAGCCTCATAGGACCTCGGAATTTCAACAATTAGAACTCCACAAACAAGAAATGAAATATGCACCAAATGAAATTGAAGAATATGAAGTAGCCATGTCCCTTGAATAGGACGAACGAGAAAATAAATATCTATCGGCTAGTTTTGAAGAAGATGAACATGCAAACAAACGAGCAAAGAGGATTCTCACTTAGTCTCAAGAATTATTACCCAACCAACCAAAACGATTCTCACTCAGTCACATGAATTTACTACTCAACTCTCTTTTCTACGCATGATGTATTTTGGATAATTCTATCGACAAGAACCCGTACAATTAACACATCATTTACAAGTATACATCAGAAAATCATATTTTGAATTTGACATTCCCAACTATTAGGGTATTTTCTCAAAATGTGTCGAAAGAAAACATAAGATCTTTGAATTGAAAAATTACACCATTCTCTATACAATACAAATCGAGGATATCTGTAATCGTTATCACGGATTTCAGAGGTCAGACAACTCTATGATTTTGATGTTCCATCGAGAAATTGATGGTGAAATCCCTCTCAAATTATTTTCCAAATATGATGGTCGGCTTGTTAAAAAAGTATCAATATCCCCCATTAGGCGTAGAGACATGTTCGAATTTATTTTTCTTTGTGGTGAAACAATAGTCTTATTACAATAGCACAACCATAATATGGTTACTATAACTCCTCATCCAATCCCAAGATAAGGCAAACAAATGTTAAGTCGTTTGGTATCCCAATAGTTGTTCTCAAGAAACGACAGATTGTAGTCCCCGTCGAGCTTCGTTGATTCCAAATATTGACTTTTCATGGCATGCTTATGTTCAATATTTATGATGAAGTGCATAGTGTAATTCCCTGTTTATCACAAGATCTTTTAATTTTGGCTTGCATTAACAATGGAATATAAGGTGTTTCTAGTCAATGAGATCCTCTATTGAATGTAATACCCCAGTTTTGAGTCCCCATATTAAATAATGTATTTTGTTTATTTGATGAAAGGTGAAAGTACCCAAACAATTAAAGGGGCTAGTGTGCCTAGAAAATGTAATGTTTTGATCATTATTAATCATAAAATACATTTATGACTGCTAGACGGACGAGGACAAGAGTTATAGGGGGTGATGATTCCATGAGAGAGGGGGTTGTTGATTAATTGGGTTGGTTTTAAATGATGTTAACCCTTAAAGTAAGTTCAGTAGCCCCAATAGTATGATTAAGGGAATTTGGTTTGAATGATCTATAATGGTATGCAATTTAATATATTTGAAGGTAAGACTATTCTAGATGGATAATACATGTCATGCCATTTATGGTGATATGTGGAACATCAAATAACTCCTCACGGTTAGAGAGTTATGGCCTAGTGAAGTGGAGAACCCTCATGAGTTATCTAAAAGGTCAAAGAAGTCAAATTAATTCTAGAAGCTCCTAGAAGAAGTTGACTAGTCAAGTGGGTGAAACTAGGAGTTAGTCATGGGTTAAGTTATTGCAATAAGAAAATAATTAAAAATAATTTAGTTGCAACTAGAAGTGGAGGATTTACTATTTGTAGTAGAGTGGTTAGAAGTGAGTTAGCCTTAAAAGAAGGAAAATGGGTTAAGTTGGTTAGAAGGTAACCCCTTGAGGAAGCTACATGGAAGTATAAATAAGAGAGAAAGATTCTCCCATTAGCACCTATTGAATATCATTGAATATCTATTTTGTGAAAGGTTATTTGGGTGGGTATTATTGACAGAGAAAAGTGCAGCAGAAAAATCACGGCATAAAAAGTGCGGCAGAAAAAGTGCAGTAGAAAAATCGCGGCCGAAAAACCGTGGTAGAAAAAAGTGCCGCAGAAAAATCGTGGCAGATATAGTGCAGCAAAAAAATCACGGCAACAAAACCACAACAACATAACGCTACAAGATGAAAAAACGTATGGTTTTCATACGTGTAGTGTTGAATTTATGAATCTGGTTGAGGGTTTTCCTCTTAAATCTGTTGGATTCCCTCTTGGAAGTTTAGGGCTTGCTGTAGATTTGATCTGAGGCAGATCTACTGAAGTTTAGTATTGGTTCATGTTTGAGGGCTTTTGGTTTAGGTATGTTGCTGAAGTTATTGGTACATAGAGAGGTTGTATAACAATGAGGTTTTAGCACATGGTTTGAGGTACAAACTTGTGGTATAGTGTTTGAGGTATATGTGATCAAATAAGATTGGTTGATGAGTATACAGTGACAGGTTTCTTAGTGACAGATTTGACATAATAGGTTGTGACAGTGACATATTCAGTTTCTACATTTGGCACTTATATTTCATGGCGGTTTGACGGGGCAAGGATAGGTGGTTGTAGCCACCTTCCAATTATATCCGAAGAACATAGGGCGTTGTAGCCTCCTTCTAGTTCTAGCCATAGAATTGGGGAGTTAGAGCTTCCCTCAGGATATAGCCTTAAAATAGGTGGTCATAGCCTCCTTCCAATTGCAGCTAGAAAACAAAGGAATTGGTGCTTCCAATGAATGTAATTATTAAAGACAAATAAGAAAAATAATTATGTGGTTTTCTCCCGCATTGGGTTTCCACGTAAAAAATATTGGTGTACTGTGTATGTGTATGATTGTTCATTTGTTAATGGTTTATTTACTCTTCACTTATTGGATGATAATGCTATATTGATCATAAACATAAATAACAATTGCATGTTACGGTTAAAAGGATTAAAAATATCTATTACCGATTCACCCCCCCTCTCAGTAATCCAACAATTGGTATCAGGGCAAGTTCCTTCCGAAATCTGTTTAACCACTGAAAGGTAGATCATGGAGAGAAATAGTATGTACACAAATTGAATACCACAATTTGATGTATAGAAGTATGCATTATGGAGAAGAAGGATGAAAACATATGTACAGGAACAAGGATTTGAAGTTTGGCAATCAGTTGTAGATGGATATAAAGAACTAGTAGTTTCGCCAACAAATGACAATGGAAATAAACTCAGTCTAAAAAATTTAGAAGCCACAAATGCAGTTCTGAATGGTCTTTGTGATTCAGTATATACCAAAGTTATACATTGTAGCTCCGTTAAAGAGATTTGGGACAAACTTTAAAATATTTATGAAGGAGATTCAAAAGTAAAAGCAACAAAGCTTCAAACTTACAGAGGTCAATTTGAACAACTAAAGATGAAGGAATATGAGAATATTGCAGCTTACTTCTTACGAGTTGATGAAACAATGAATGTAATCATAGGATTGAGAGAAGAAATTGAAGAATCTGTAATTGTTCAAAAGGTACTAAGATCTCTTCCAATGAGATTTGATTCTAAGATCTCAACACTAGAAGAAAGAGAAGATATAGACTCAATAAGCATGGATGAACTACATGGAATCTTCGAAGCTTATGAAATGAGAACCGAACAAGAAAATCAGAGTATAAAAGAAGTAGCATTCAAAGTATCCAAAATGAAAAAGCAAAAGGGAAAGCAAAAAGAAAAAGAATATAGCAGTAGCAGTGACATCTCAGAAGATGATGAAAAAGTGGCCAACTTTGTCAAAAAATTGAAAAAGGGAACGGACGATAGATATAAATGTAAGCTTCCATTGATATGTTTTAATTGTGATGGTATTGGTCATTTTGCTAACAAATGTCCTCATAAGAAAAAGAAAAGAAATGATGAAGATGATTCAAATAGAAAACAAACATATAAAGGCAAAAGAACCAAAAATAAAGTCTTCAAGAAAAGTTTATGCACCAAAGAAGACAACTCCTCATGAGATGAAGATGAAGTCAGTGAAAGTGAGACATAAAGAGTTCTAGTCATGGAAATAGAAGATTCTGATAAAGAAGACACCGAAGAAGAATATGAAGAGGAAGCAGTTGACTACCGAGAAGAATTTTTGAGTGCTATAGATGATCCAGGTGGATATCGGTGGCCACCCACCTTTTCCAACTCGCTCAAAATAGTTTTCTGTCAATTTTGGCAATTTACTATTTTTAGCAGTTTTTAACTACCGGGGCCATTTTGAAGTCCTAAATGAAGGTTTTTCAGTATCAAGATTATGAATGATATTCAAAGGCTTTGATTGAGCCCCCAAAATGAATCTCCTCGACAATACCTTTCCAATGGGTTATTGTGCACCTAAAAGAGAGATCGTATGCAAAAGTTACGACCCCGGGAAGTTGATGTACTAACTTACCCAAACGGGGCCCACATGACTTTTGGCGCTTCATCTCCTCGAGTTAGGTTTTTGGATGTCTAAGGTTTTTTACATTCTTGTTTATCGTAAAAAGGTCTTCAGAGCCTCATTGTAATCATATCCAGAGATAAGCCGCCACCATTCCAACAAGCTTGTTTTTCGCTGCATTTTACAATTTCAACTTATTTCCTTGTTGAATAGAAAACCAATTTTATTGTACATCTGTTATTCTGTGTTAAGCATATTTTAATAATCTGTATTCATTTCATTCTGCTCATAAAATTTGGATCAGTGGTATCGGAGCGGTCTGCTCCTTTTTGTCTTAATGCATGTCCCCAACTAGGTCAGGGTACAAAAAATTGGGTCTCCATCTTGTTTCTCTTGAGGACAAAAGCACTCTCACACCCAAGCGACCTCTCATGGTAGAAGAAAATAAAGATGACGTGACAAGAGATCCTTTCAAAATGTTGCTTGAGGAATCCCTCACGCAACAAATGAACGATATGATGGATAGTTTCACGTAAATCCTTCGGCTGCTACCAACAGGCAATGCATCTTCCTCTAGCGGAGGCGCCGCCCCCTTCAAGGTACAAATAAACTTCAATATTCCTATATTTGAAAGTCAGATAGATGCAAGTGTTGTAGACAAGTGGTTGAATTTACTAGAAGGGTATTTTTCTGTCCATAACTTTTCTAATAAAGAAATGATTACTTTTGCACTCCTCAAAGTTGTTCCCCATGTCAAATATTGGTGGGAAATTTTTTGTGAGCAAAAGGAAACAAATGAACCTCATTAGTTACTGTCGTGGCCACCTGGGAATCCTTCAAGGATGCTATTAAGGAACAATACTACCTTGTCGGAAGTTATGACGACTTGTATACCAAATGGACCACACTAGGGCAAGAAAGAGACCAAGGAGTGCCAGAGTTCACAAATATCTTCCATACCTTGCACACCAAGCTGGGTATCAAAGATTCAAAGCCACATCTAGTGCTCAAGTATCGTGGTGCTTTGCATAGATAGATTTAAACTGAAATATAATTTCTAGACATCTTGTCCTTGGGCGCGACCTACCTATACGCCGTCAAAATCAAGCAGAAGTTCAAACAAAATATGCGACAATTTGGGCCTGGGAACCTCTCACAGCAAAAAGCTAGGAAGGGGCAGCCCCAACCCAAAGAACAAAGGACAGAGAAAATAGGGACAATATAAGGACAACCAGCCCAAGCCAAAAGCAAAGAAGGACACCAAAAAGACAAAGAAAGATACCAGGAAGTGGTGTGACTTCCATAAGATCCCTTGACATAACACTGCTGACTACCGCTCAAAGCAGTCATTGGCGACCAAAGTGAAAGCCTCTCAATCAGATGCAGGTTTTGACTCTGAGTCAGAACCAGAAAGGGGAAGACAGATCATTGACGCGGAGCCCAGTGCCACCATTGCTACCACCAAGCTCCAACCCAGTGAACTAGATGATCCAGAAGAAGGCGAGTGCATCTTCCATTCACAGATGTGGGTAAAAGGCACCCCACTGCACTTTATTGTTGATAGCGGTAGCTAGAAGGACCGCATCTCAGCAGAGGTCATCAAGCGACTGACCCTGCCGACAATGCCGCACCCACAACCCTACACCATTGGATGGATCCACCAAGGAAGCGATCTCTGCGTCATTCAACAGTGTCGACTGTCGTACGACATCAAGCCCTTCAAAGAAGAGGTATTGTGTGATGTTGCTCCTCTCGAAGTTTGTAATGTTATTTTGGGCCAACCTTATTTATGGAAACGTCATGTTGTATATGAGTCTAGGCCTCGTAGTGTTATTATTACTTTGAACAGGAAATTGTACAGGATACTCGAGGCAGTCCCTCCTAGTGTTATTTCCTTGATCTTTGCGAAGCAATGTAGGAAGGTCATCTCTCAGACCGAGAGATTTGTCTTCTTCGTGATTTGCTCTCAGAGTAAGTGAAATATCGCAGCCACATCCAGGGCCTTCATGGCCGATCTCTCCACACAACAAAAGCGAGTGGATAAGGTCGTGGAAGAATACTCAGATATCTTCTCCTCTCCTACCAGAGTACCTCTGCACTGTCAGGTCAAACATCCCATCGATCTGACCCCAGGCACACCGCTACCCAATGGGCTAGTCTATCGTCGCTCTCTGTTATAAAATGAGGAGATCAAGAGGAAGATCCAAGAACTGCTCCACAATGGGTACATACTTCCTAGCTCATCGCCTTGTGGGAGTGCAATCGTGATGGTGCAGAAGAAAGACGGGACCTGACGACTCTGCATTGATTACCGGGCCCTGAATAAAATCAAAGCTCAAAATTGATACTCGATTCCCCGAATCAACGACCTCCTTGATCATCTCACGGGGGCCAAATACTTCCATAAGATTTATCTGAAGTCTGGCTACCACAATGTCCCAATAGAACAGACAGATGTATGGAAGAACACCTTCAAGTCAAAAGAAGGTCTTTTTGAATGGTTCGTCATGCCCTTTGGTTTGACAAATGCTCCAACAACTTTTATCAGGATGATGGAGGATATCCTATGACCTTTCACTAATACTTTTGTAGTGGTGTATCTGGATGACATCCTCATCTACAACAAGACTTGGGTGAAACACTTGCAGCATATTCAGCAGGTTATGCACACCCTGTGACAACACAAACTATATGCAAACTTGGAAAAATGCTCCTTCGCCATGGACAAGGTGCATTACTTAGGCTACATCGTTGATCAGCATGGTGTGCATGTGGATCCATCCAAGATGTAGGTCATCTGTGACTAGCCATCCCCAACCACACTCATCGAACTTCGGAGCTTCTTGGGCCTCGCCAATTTCTATCGCAGGTTCGTGTTGGGATTCTCTCATATCGCATGGGCTCTTAGCTAAGTAACCAGGGGTGGCGGTAAGACAAAATTTGTGTGGGGCCTGTCCCAACAACAAGCCTTTGATGAATTGAAGAATTGTTTATGCTCATCCCCAATACTTTCATTATCGGACTTGCAACATCCCTTTGAGATCGAGACAAATGCTTCAGACTATGTTGTGGGCGTCGTTCTCACTCAACACGGCCACCCCGTGGCATATCATAGTGAGACACAATTAGATGTTTTTCAGAAGTACCCTACTTACGAGAAAGAAATGTACTCCATTGTGCAAGCCTGCCGCTAGTGGAGACATTACATTCTTAGGAAGGAGACAATCATCCACACTGATCACAATCCACTACAGTTCATGCAGACCTAAGGAAAATTACAGAATGACCGCCATCATAAGTGGTCCAGATACTTACAGCTGTTCCACCTCAACATCAAGTATAAAATAGGAAGTACCAACCAAGTTGTTGATTTCCTCAGCCGAACTCCATTCATGGCACTCACCACGGTGCTAGACACTTGTGACCAGGAGACCTCCAGATGGCCCCACCTCTACGAGACAACCCCTGACTTTTCCACCACCTACCAAATGTTGGGCGCCAACTCAGTGGTCGCTAATTTCCATATTCAAGATGGGTTGTTGTGCCATTTGGGCCATCTTTGAGTTCCATCAAGTGATCACGTGAAGCTTATTTGGGAATCTCACTACAGTCGGGTGGCAGGACACTTTCGCGTCGAAAAGACAATGGCAATTCTGCAGAAACATTTCTACTAGCAGAAACTTCAACAGGATGTCGACAAGTATATCAGGTCCTGCACCGCCTGTGCTATTGCCAAACTGACCACTAAGAAACAAAGCATATACACCCCTCTGTCTACTCCTGACAGGATGTGAGAATCCATCTCAATGGACTACATGTAGGGCCTCCCGTCCACCAAGAGGGGAAATGACTGTGTTTTTATGGTTGTTGATCGCTTTTCCAAGATGGCGATTCTAGTCGCTTGCAAGAAGAACATCACAACATAACCAACTGCCAATCTCTTCTTTGAATGAGTATGGGTACATTTTAGGATCCCAGAAACCATTATCTCAGACCATGACAGTCGGTTCCTCAACACATTTTATTCGAGCCTCTGGTCACTACTAGATACTAAGCTCACCAAATCCACTGCCTTCCACCCCCAGAAAGATGGCCAAACCAAGGTCGTCGATCATATGATCATACATATATTGCACATGTACAATTCAAAACACCCCCGCACATGGGATGAGAGTCTTCCCTTGATCCAAAATGGATCCAGAAACCAAAATTGGTCTAGGAAAGCCTAAAAATCAAAGTGCTAAGAATCGCTTCAAAACAGACATGTGCATAGGCCTCATCATTATGAACCCAACGCAACTTGAAACGGCTCAAACAAACATTGTATGCGAAATATATCGCTATCTTTTCATTTTTCCAAACATACAAAATTTATGTTCACTGTACAGTCTGTACAGTGTTGACGTGGCAGCTGACCGTACAGTCCGTACGACCATACATGTGACATGAAAGTGATGCGTTGGAAGTGATCTCTAACAGGTGGATGATTCATATTGCGACACGTGGCAGGGGCTGACGTGGCAAGGACTGTACAGCCGTACGACACGTGGCAGCTGACTGACGTGGCAAGTGTGTTGACTAAGCAGGTGTTGACAAGTGGACGAATCATTGTATGACACATGGCAGATAATGGTCAAGTGTTATGGTGCCATGTGGCACCCCTCCATTGGTTGGACAATTTGGGCAAAAGTTTATGTGACTCCACAGGAGTCGAACCCGTGATCTCCGGTCCGGGTGGAGTGCTTTGGCAGGGCCGGGCTACCAGCTTGCCCACATTAGTTCTTAACAAATATAGCCCAAATGTTTTATTTAAACTTACCGTTGGGGTATTTCGGCAGAGTTAAGGGCTGGGGTGTATCCCTAGACCCGACGCATACGACCTTACGATGTGACTACACCACACGACATACCTTTTGGGCGTGGTCCAGCTAGCCCTGGTGCAGTCACATATGATCGTTACATATGCCCACTCTTCAACCTTTCGCGTGGGTATATGGGAATAGTGCCTGGTCGGTCGGGCTAGCCCGCCAATCAGGGCGCGTGACTAGATGCTCGAACCCATGGGCTAAACAAACATAAGGGTGTGTGGAGGCATAAGAGCCAGGCCAGATGGCCACATCTGCGACCAAGGGTCAGGAGCTAAGGGCTAAGGACTAGCGCCAGCTAGCCCAGGGACACATGGAGGGTGCCCATATGACTAGGGGCCCGGATTTCGGGGTCTGCACTCTAAATTAGCCCTAAAGTAAGTTTTGTAATTTTATATTATGATTTTTAGTGATTTTTCGGCCAGTTTTGAGAGATTTTGGCCATTATTGGAGGATCTGGAGCCCTTTTTTAGGCCATATCTTGGGGGGAAGTTGGGAGTTTGTTACCCACTTCAAGCTTGTATAAACCAGAGGTTCTTGGCAGCCTTAAGGAGGTTCAGAACAGGAAAATGTTGAAGAATTGTAAATCCAAAGCCATTTTTATGCAAGGAAGCCATTAAGGAGAGCAAATTTGCAGGCCATTTCTGGGAGCTTCGTTCATCCGTTTTTAGTGTCGTTAGTTGTGATGGGTTCTTGAGATCTAGAAGAACACAACCAGATCAATTTGTAATCAATTTAGCACTTTTTTGATGTACTTTTGAATCTTTTAATTGAAATACGAAAGCCTCACCCACTGAGACAAAGGCCCGAAGACGTAGGCGATATTGCCGAACTTCATTAACAATTTTGTTGTTATGGTTTGATGTTTCTTTATGCTTATTTCAAGATCTGTATATTTCATTATGGTTTCCATGTTTCATCTTTAATTCTTCCTCTATCATCAAATTCCTAAATGGTTAATGAACACACATTTTAAAACTCAACCATAGTCTTTAAAAGATCTTTTCAGATCAAGTGGTATTAGAGCTACTTGACGGTTGGTTTTTAAGTTTGCATGATTACCAGGGAAAAGTTGTATCATGGTGAACGTGAGCTCATTGAAGAGAATCCTGAGATTGGATCGAGAAAGAGAACTTCTCAAAGTGAGAAGATGGCATCGGAAGAGGGACTTTCTCATGAGGAGAAAGAGTTTTGAAAGACTTTCTTCACCATGTCGGAGATGATGGAGGTCCTATATGACGATTACTTGGAATGGAAGAGACCGATTCTAGGTGAATCTTCAAAGGACAAAAGTGAAGAAGGATAAGATCCTCCTAAAAATCCTCCTTCACCTCCTTCTTCTCCATCAACTTCTACTTCTTCTTCGAGTTCAAGTTTCAAATCCACCGCAAGAAAACATTCCCATAAACATAAACAAGAGATGCCTTTACTTAAGCTTGATGTGAAATTTGAATTACCCATGTATGATGGTGAAGTCAATGCAGAGAGGCTTGATAAATGGGTCAGAAAGATGGAATTTTATTGTGGTTTGCAACAAATCAAGGATGAGGCAACTCAAATCAAATTGGCATCGCTTCGACTTGCAGACACATCACTCATCTGGTGGCAAAGCAAGTTGCAAAATGGCACGCAACAAGTGGGTAATGTATTTCCATCATTGCAAGTTTTAATTTATGCACTTAGAAAGGAATTTTATCCTTTGGGTTATTAATAGAAGGCCTTAATTGAATGGCAAGGTCTTAAACTAATAAAGGGACAAACAGTGCAAGAATACACAGATGAATTTCGGAAGATCGCATTAATGTTAGACATTCCTTTACATACCCAAGAAACTCTTATGAAGTATATAGGAGGTTTACCTGCACATATTTGTAACATTGTATTTATGTTTGGACCTACTAATCTTGATGAGGTTTATGTTCAAGCAACATACATTGAGGCGGGGAAAACAAGAGTTGGTGCATCAGGGGAATCGTCTTCAAGAAAAGAGGACAAAAGGAAGTGGAATGGCAAGAAGACAAATTCAGTGGAAAGAAAGGAAGATAAGCTCTCTTGCGAGCATTGCAAGAAAGAAGGGCATGATGATGACCATTGTTGGCAATTGCATCCCGAGAAGAGACCAAATTGGTTCAAAGAGAGAAAAGGGAGGCAAACAGTTGCAACAAAAACACGACCAACATACTTGGGATCGGATTCGGGTGATGAATCTTAAATCTCAATGGTTGGTTTGAAAACTAAAATGAGTGATGGATTTGATTCTAGAAGTAAACTATTTCACATAAGGGTCATAATGAGACATACTAAGGTTGACACATTGATAGATATTGGATCTCAATCTAACTTGATAAACAACAACCATAAATTGCACATAACAAAGCAATGCAAATTAAAGTTTGAAATTTCATCTATGTTTGTGGAAGAGGTAACATGTGATGTGGTGCCACTTAATGAATGTGGAATGTTCTTATGGAGTCCTTATTTGCATGATCGCAAAACAATCTTCTACAGGGAACATAATCAATATTACTTAATCAAAGCAGACAAAGAATATGTTGTACATGCTCATCACTTAAAAGAAAATCAATCTCTTCAAACAATGGAACAATTAAGAAAGGTAATTCATGCAGGAAACACACCTATAATTGTCCCAAATCAAGTAATTGATCTTAAGCAAGAACATGAGATGATTGTAGAATGGAAGTTCAATCATACTTTACTTGAAGATAAGCTAATGTTGTGCAAGTATTACAAACATATTAGCTCATTTGCAATCATATTTCTGATGTTACCATTAGTAATGTTGTCAACATGGATGATAGTGGCTTCAGTAAGATGTGACAGAGTACAAGTGGCTAACAATATGTTGTCAGTTATCGTGGTTGTTTTACAGTTGATCTTGATGAGACAAGTGCACATGACATAGTTTAAATACAGAGAATAAGTGGGGTGGCCTATCCCGCACTTGATGATTGGTTAGTATCCTTTTGGAGGACCAAAAGGTCTTAGTGGGGAGGTGTGATCCAAAATGGATCCAGGAACCAAAATGGGTCCAAGAAGGCCTAAAAATAAAAGTTCTCATAATCGCTTCAAAACGGACGTGTGCGTAGGCCTCATCGTTACAAACCCAATGCAACTTGAACAGGCTCAAATAGACGTTGTATGTGAAATATATCACGATTTGTTCATTTTGCCAAATAGACAAAAGTTATGCTGACTGTACTGTTCGTACAGTGTTGACGTGGCAGTTGATCATATAGTCCGTACGACCATACATGTGACATGGAAGTGATGCGTTGGAAGTGACACGTGGCAGTGATGGATGACAGGTGCATGAGTCATATTGTGACACGTGGCACCACTGTAAGGGTGACACGTAGCAGCTCCTACACCAAGGCAAGTGGCTCACCTAGGGCCAAATTCAGCAGAAATTTACTCATCTGATGGGGGAACTCAACACAATGGATACCATTGCTTCCTAAGGAGTGAGGATTGATCTATATGGATATCGGTGGCCACCCACCCTTTCCAACTCGCTCAAAACAATTTTCTGGCAATTTTGACAATTTACTATTTTTATCAGTTTTTAACTTCCGGGGCCATTTTGAGGGCCTAAATGAAGGTTTTTTGGGATCAAGCTTCTCAAGTATATCCTAACGCTTTGATTGAGCCCCCAAAATGAATCTACTCGATGATACTTTTCCAACGGGCTATCATGCGCCTAAAACAAAGATCGTATGCAAAAGTTATGACCCCGAGAAGTTGATGTACTAACTTACCCAAATGAGGTCCACATGACTTTTGGCGCTTCATCTCCTAGTGTTAGGTTTTTGGATGTCTAGGGTTTTTGACATTCCTGTTTATTGTAAAAAGGCCTTTAGAGCCTCATTGTAATCATCTTCTTGCGAATGAGTGCATCTGTCGCATCTCTTCTCAGAGATAAGCCGCCACCATTCCAACAAGCTTGTTTTCCACTGCATTTTACAGTTTCAACTTTTTTTCTTATTGAATAGAAAACCAATTTTACTGTATCTCTATTATTTTGTGCTAAGCATATTTTAATAATCTGTATTCATTTCGTTCTGCTCGTAAAATCTGGATCAATAGAAGTTATAAAAAGAGAAAAGAAGAAAAACAAGAAGCTCCAAGCAGAACTAGACAAGAAAGAAGACACTCAAGAACTAGAGAAGATGATCATGGAATTGAATGTTCAAATAAAAGAAGATAATAGAATTGAAGAAGCACTCAAAGAACAGTTAGAAGAAAGAGACATGATCATTGGAAATTTGGAAGTAGAGATTGTCACATTGAGAAAGGATCTTCAAAGGAAAAATATTCAGAACAACTCAAAAGTTTTGGATGAAATTATCAACAGTCAAAGGCCTAATCATGACAAGTCTGGACTTTGATACAATTAGACAGAAAATGGATCAAGCTCCAAAACGACAGATCAAGAAACATATCCAAAAATCTATGGAGAAACAGTCAAAGGGGATAGGAAATTCTACAAGGAATATCATAGGGACACTCCTCCACGGAGAAGATTCAGATTTCAGAATCAACAACAGTCAGAAACAAATATGCATCAGGAAGAAGAAGGATTCATAAGAGTAACTCTTTTCAAAAGATCTTCAACTCCTAGGTATCAAACTATATTTTTTTATTTATGTTATGCATGCAATAATTTTGAACATAAAGTTGTAAATTGCAGATCTAATAGCAGGAACATAAGCAACTTTGAAATTCATACACAAAAAAGTTATCCAAGAAGGCCTATTGAAAAACATAGAAGAAGCTACAACAGGTTTGAATCATTGAGCATTGAAGTGGAATGCTACAAGTGCAAAAACTTTGGACACATGTCCAAAGATTGTAGAATGACAGTTCCTCCTAGAGAATCACAACATAATAACAACAATCACAAACATGAACCTCAGATGAGAACATGGATAAGCAAGAAAAATCAGTATAGCAATGAAGAATGCACACTCTCTCTACAAGCTAAGTATAAGAAACATGGTGGGTATGTTGACAGTGGTTTCTCAAAGCACATGACAAATGATGAAGAGAGGTTTCTAACATTGAGAAAGGAAAGAGATGGATAAGTCTCCTTTGGAAACGACGACTCAACTAAAATCATTGGAAAGGGCACAATCATAATTGGAAACAAGGATACCAAGGTAGAAAATGTTCTCCTAGTGGAAGATATGAAACATAATCTTCTAAGTGTAATTCAAATGTGTGACCAAGGTCACAAGCTCATGTTCAATTCACAGAAATGTGAGATAAGAAAAGCAAGTTTAGGAAAATTGGTTGCAACAACTGTAAGAACTTCAAGCAACATATATATATTAAGTGAAATTGGAAATGAAAAGTGTTGTCTAGGGAAGGAAGATGAAGTTTTGCTATGGCACAGAATAATGGGTCACATAAACTTCGATAACCTCATCAAAGTCAGCAAAAAGGAAGTAGTCAAAGAAATGCCCTAGATCATGAACCCAACCGACAATTTATGCAAGCATTGTCAACGAGGAAAGAAAAAAAAGACTAGGATCAAATCAAAGGAATACTCAAGTTCCACACAAATTATAATCATCATGGCCACCAAAAATGAAAAATGGGCAACTTCATCCACGAGTCTAATGAATAAGTGATGTTTGGAATGGGATTGGAATCCAATCACTGCATATTTATCATTAAATTTTGTGTTGTATCCTCTTTAATAGTCATTACACATGGTGGGGAAGGTTCATTGATTATGCTGCTAAAAATAAACACACCTCATGACATGATCACTGAGGGACAAGTGGGTGCTACATGTGTCATGCATTGATAAGCTACAAACATATGACGAAGGGTTGAGGGGAACCCTCCCCTTAAAAAAATATCCTTCATCGTAATTATTATAATTATGTATGTGAAAGTTTTGAAGATTTTCAAATTGGTTGATTTGTGTGGTAATCAATGTACTTTGTTGGTGTCTAAATTTCAAGCACTTCATTTTAAGTGACCAAGAGAATAAAACCCACGAAGTCTCCAAATTGGAAAAATATCACCTTGACTTATGATAACTAGTTATTAAAATTCACCTCAAAAACCAAAGTCCAACTCCTCGGGTTAATGTGGTTTTATTGAAAATCTTTGTTGCTTGGAAGAACACCAAGAGTCAACCAAAAACACTGTTTTGACTTCTTCATAACGCCAAAGTAGTTGTAAACTGTGAGAAAATAATATTCACATAGTGAAACAACGACCAACCTCCAAATTTCAGTGAAAAACATTCCTCAGAAAACAATGTGTTCTCGATAAACTTTGACACACCCCTCTATAAGCCTTTGATAGATAGCTTTTAGCTGTCATGATTAAAGCCCTGTGTATTCATGCAATTAAAGTTCCATGTGGATTTCTTTTACCAAAGATCACAATTGCATGGAAATACATCCAAATGTGAGGATAATATAAAGTCTACTTCCATGAATAAAAAAAATATTGAAACTTTAAGTGTGTCTTGCAATCAATGAATATTCAATTCAAATCAACAAACAAGGAGCTTTCCATTCAATTCGAATAAATCATCTTTAATGAATATATTTGGGATATGGTGCCTTTATTCAAATCAATAAACAATGAGATTTATTATTCCTTCTTCCTTTTCGACGTTAACCTTAACCACGTCATAGCTTTCCTCACAACCACTTGAGAAAATTCCAGTGATGGTCACATGATGTATTTATGCAAAAATAAGATCCATTATGTGAAATTCAAATTATAAATTTGAAATCTGGATGTGAAATGGTATAGATACTAACAACTTGACTTATATTAGGTTGATTGACTTCAAAAAGCAAAAAATAGTGGAGGTTTGGAAAAAATCGCCATGAAAACCCGTGTGAATGAAAAATAAATTTTAAATTTACAATACTATGTATATGGAATATACATTTATAATACTATGTATATGGAACATGCATTTATAATACTATGTATTTGAATTTCAATCGATGTAATTTTAGATAGTTTAGTTGGTTCTTCACAATAAAAAGCCATGGCCACCGAGAGATGGAAGGTGCATACTTCATTGGCTTTAGTATAGGTGAATTATAGAGGTTATTACGTCATAATGAAGTTAGCACTAATAGTGGGAATGAATCAAGTGGGTCTTTTGAAGGATTTTACACTAAAAAAATTAAAGAATAACAACAATTCTGAGTGCATAGGTGGTGTTAATAAAACAATATTTTATTGGTTTCTCATATGTAGAGAAGAAAGAGACAAGAAGTCTTTCTTATTTCTTATACTTTGGAGATTTGGGTTGAGAAGAAGGAGTCTTCGCAAAGGCAACAGACTTCTTGTGGAGGATGATTTGGTGTATGTTCAGGAGAACTCCATTGTGAGCGATGATGAACTTTGACATGAGTTTCCCCAACTCTTCATCGTTCCTCATCGCCAATTGTATGTGGCGAGGAATTATTCATGTCTTCTTGTTGTCACGAGCAACATTGTCTGCCAAATTCAAAACCTCTATTGTCGGATACTCCAAGATTGCCACCACGTACATAGTGTCACCAGAGCCAACTCACTTGGCATACCTCTCCTTCTTGAGATATATTGAGATGTGGCCAATGAGGAACTTCTGACCCACCTTGAATGACCTGTTCACCGCCTTCTTACAAGATCCTGTACCACCTCCTCCCTTTCACCCACCCTTTCCACTGGTCTTCAATGCCACCTCCATTTATCTTCCTCTTTTGTTTCCATTAACTTCCTATGTATATGTATGTATTCCCACGAACTATCTTGTTGAATTTAAAACTTTTGGAATGCTCTATTACCTTGGAAGTTATATAGGATAATCGATGAACTTACCATCAACCTTCAAGGTTGTATATACACAAACAACCGAGATTGGCTTATTTATGATCTCTGACATGCTTGGTTGGCTAATAAGAAGTTCCCTCAATTTTATATGAGATGACAAATTAGATAGACCGTAGGTTTTAGTTGGAGGAAGACAAATGACGAAGGCTTCAAGGGAACTATCCCCTTAAAAAAACACCTTTGATCTAATTATCCTTGACTCGGCACATCAAGGGCATGATATTACTTTGAAAAATTACTTGACACATGTCTTTTCTCATCGATTGAGTCATATCATTTTCTGGCAACGTATGGAGCACCTTAGGTATGAATCATGCCACCTCAATGCGAAGCTTAGTAAACCCAAATACAAACCTCAATAAAATGTTATCACCTAATCTCATTATTCACAAGTTTTATCTTGCTTAGACATTTTCAATTTTCCATATAAGGCAGGTCTAAAGATGGTGTGTCAACAATGCTACTAAAAAATTCTTTTTAAGTTTGGAAACTGAAAAGCATTTGGTAAACACATTGACACTTGATCTCTCATTCCCTTCACAAGTGATATGTAATTCCCTTCATAACTCAAAAGAAACATCACTTTCTCTCTTGACATCTCTTTCGACACCCGTGGTCTTTTAGATGGGACTATCACCCTAAACCCAAGGCTTGGGATATATTCCTACAATATATTTGCCACATCTTTGAATTTCCTAAGATACAAGAATGCCCTTACCTTAAGTTCCAAGGCCTTTTCCCATCATGGACATAAATGAAGGGCATCATCGAGTATATTAAGTGCTAAGTAGATCTCATTCGGTTCTTGACTTCCAAGCAAAGCCCAAACATTGCTCAAATGGTTGTTTGCAAGCTACACACTCAAAACTAAAATTAGCCTCTTAAATCCACCAAATAATAAAACAAGGGTGTTCAACAAGTGCTATGTATTTAGCAAAAACACAACTAGCAACTCTACCTTGTGAACTATTGAGGTCACTAATAAAAAACAAAGATCGTCGATAAGAAACAATGATTAAGTGGATACCTTGTAATAGACTCCCCTTTTGTTAAGTGGATACCCATGCGTAGGCAACGTGGCATCTTTGCATAGTTGAAATAAGTAGCATGAAATTGAACTTGCTCGTTGCAAAATTCGTTAAAGCATGCCCATCGTGCCATTGTAGTCTGGATGAAATGAATGTGATCTTGACATGCAAGTTTATTTATATCAAACCTCGAAAGATACTCAAATTGTAAAGAACACTTGGCCTCAGAACAATTTTAACAAGTGAAATTAACAACAATGTTGCTTATAGTTGCCTCCTAGAAATCTTTTAAGGTAGTAGTTGTATAGTCCAAAGCGAAAAGTTAAAGTAATCATGAAACACTTGAAACTTGTAATAATGTATTACTTGTGCATAGCCTAAAAGAAAAATAGAAGTGACATTGGCTACTCCATGCCTTTAAAATTTGAAGTAGAAATGGATAGATCTAGGTCTTAGTAACTATTAACAATGTCACAAGTGTAGATTGAAGTATTCAAAACGTTTTTAAAATAATTTGATAAACAAAAGGTGTGGCATATTAATCTTATCCATAACACTCCAAAGTATGACTAAACTAGAACACACATGCTCTTCTAGACTTTAAATAAGAAACTCTCAAAGCTATGTAGTATCACCTAGTTAATTTTAATCTTAATAATAACAATAATAACATTATATTTATGATTAGATAAACATTATTAATTTTGTTGGAATGAGCTATTAAATCCCGTTAATATAGTTTATAATAATATTATTATAAGCAAACATCATCTCAACTTTTTATATTTCATGGTAGAAAGGGATTCGTAATTTATCATGTCCTTATTTTCATAACATTGATATTCATAACTTATCCTGCCTTTAATTTTGTCTTTTAACTTATGTAGCCTTTTGTTAATTTGACGTCATCGAGGTTCATAGATTCATGTATCAAATCATAGATCAATTGTATTCATATTACGAAGGATGATTATCCTCCCTTCATGCTTAACAACTTCGAGTAGTAATGACACTCTTATGTAAGAAGAGTTGATCTTGACTCAAAACCAAAAATCATTTGTACTTGTTATTCAATAAATGTAGTAGAAGAGATGGGCTTATGCGAAAACATAGTGCTTACAGATATGTGGCAAGATATTCAGGGACTAGACTCATGGAATGGGAGCCCATTAGTCTAGTTTTGAAAGTTGAGATTCTCAATTATAATGATTTTGTAGAGTTGTGCTATGATGCATTTGATAGTAAACTTTATGTGGATGATTATGGTGGGTGTAAGTATAGCCTCGATAAATTGTTTGATATTTGTGAAATGGCAGGTGATTCGCAAAATTACTCTAATGGCTATAGAGTGATCAATTATTTGTATGCGGACACCAATATATTGGGGAGGAAACCTTCGACTACTGGACATCAACAAGTGTAACGAAATAGAGGGTCTATCGAGTCTTGAGACGATAAAATTGTTGGAAGAGTTGAAGGGACATCTGAATGTAATAAATTGAAAGAAAACGTATGGTAATTAACATAAGCAACAATGGATAATAATAGAAAAAAAAAATCATGAAACTTGATATAAAGTTTGGTAAAGTTAGAAAATATTTGTTTCTCTTTCATTTCACTCTTCCCATTTAAATATAAATGAAAATTCTTCATCATTGTATCTAAAAGCAACCATATTGTTTTCACAAGTGTTTTTGTTATTTAAATTGAAAAAATGTCAATTAAGTAATTATAATTGTATCTCATGCTAAATTACTGATATTAGTTTTACTAACTTTGAAAATGTTAGAATGGAAATAACTTGTAAAGTGTTTTAGCATGTGCGAGAATCTATTATACAATAATAATTAATATACGTATTTAAAAAAGGAAAGAAGGTAAGACCAACAATTACATTAACAATTACCTCATACAAAAATATATAAAATAAAATAAAAATATATGGTAAAGTAAGCTCTCTTCTATTGGAAAAGAGATGTATGTCTCTTAAAACGCAAACTAAACTATTTTATCTTATTATTAATATAGGATAGTTTATTTTATCATTAATATACGACAATGATGTATTTTAGTGATGGTTTATGTGTTGATATTTGGTTTTCATTCTCCAAATTTGAGAGTTAACAATGATTATTGGAAGAGATTTGACTTATAGGAAACCATTTTGTAGTTGGAGAAGTTTTTGTGTTTTGGGTTTATTTGTATTTTGATGGAACACTTGGAGTTGTCGTGGAAGCAGGGAAATGAACAATCGATAAGGAGTAGGTTTGGAATTTTACATTTTGTAGAACATTTTTTTTAAAATATTTGACATGTTATCAAAAAAATAACACGTCAACAATTGCATGGATAGATTTCTTAAAATCATTAAATCGATGTTAAGATTTCCAATAAATCTATCACAATTTTTAATTGCTACCATCATTAATAGGTCATACAATTTGATTGACGCTTATGTAGTTCCTTTCCCTGTGGTTCTTGTCAAATTAGGTAATGTGATTTGGGCCTTTAGGATGAGCAGATAAAATGTTACTCTTGATCAATGCTCAACACATAGACTAGACCAATGGCCTTTGAGTTAGCAAGAAGCTTAGCTTGGTGAACTCTTTCTTTGGGTATTGAAGTTGCCTCATCCTATGCACATATTAGTTGTCACAGAGAAGCCAGTGAAAGACTACCTTATAATCTACATTGGTTTTAGGTAGCAGAGTTGTAGCCTACGAATGTCAATTATGATAGAATGATGGATTGTGGAATTAAGTTGATGATAAAATGGTGGACAACTTGGATGAAATTCCAACTTTGTTTGGTGTTGGGTGCTCATTTCCAAATACAAATGTTGACACTTAAGAATTTACATAAAACGTAAAATGAAAGGCTAGAAAAACATCAAGATCTCAAATTCCAAGCCTGGTAAGGAAAAACAAATAGAGGAAGATGAATGAGAGGAGAAAGTTATGTTGAAGAACAACTCGACAAGGGAAAAGTGGAGAAGACATGTACCTTTGTACCGAGGAACTAACCTTACCCATGTACTTGTATCGGTGTATAGAGAATATCAATGGACATAATATTACCGTAGAGAATATCAAGGGGCATAGTATTATCCTAGAAAATGGTGACCACTTAAAAGATCAACGAACTACTCGTCATTGTGTTATGAAGAGAAGACTCATGACTTCATCACTAAAAAAGAAATATAAAATTAGGTTTAAGATAACTCATCTCATAAAAAATTCCAAAAAAAATTATAATTTCATTTCCACACAATTCACGAATATTAATATTTCATGGTTATTAACAATAACCATAAACATTAATATTAATAACAATACGAGAACAACATGACTACTTCTATTTTTTAATTAAAATAAAAAATAAAATTAATAATTTTGTTTAAAACCACATAAAATTAATACATCTTTATCAAAGTGTCAATTACCAATTACATTATACTACTTTTAGGAAACTTTTACGTTGAAAACATGAAAAAACGATTAAACAAAATTGTAAATGTGGAACAAATCCTATTACTTTAAGGTATGTTTATATTATAGAATGCAAGATCCCACTTTCCCATGGTTGAATTTCCTAAATCAATATTATATTCAAAGCAATATTATATTTAAAGATATGTTTATATTATAGAATGATGTTTGTCTATTAATGCCCCCCACATTATGTGGGTTGGGGGTATTAATAGAAAAAACATATCATATGTTTTTTCTATTAATGCCTTCCCACCCACATTATGTGGGTGGGGGGCATTAATAGAAAAAAAAGATTCCACTTTCCTATGGTTGAGTTTCCTAAAACAATATGATATTCAAACATGTAAATAAAATATTATAAAAACATATACAACATCAAAATATCAAGTGTCATTTACCCACTTTCCCATGGTTGAGTTTCCTAAAACAATATGATATTCAAATATATAAATAAAATATTATAAAAATATATACAACATCAAAATATTAGTGTCATTTGTCAAAATCAGTTTACCTTAAAAAACTATTATTTAAATTATGAAAGTACAATTAAAATTTGTTTATTTAAATAATAATAATAAAATATAGTTTAAAAAATTAAATTACAATTAAAAATTTATTAACCAAAAAATAAAATATTATTCAAAAAATTAATATAATTATTTATATATATGTATTTAAAAAATAATAATAAAATATTATTTTTAAAATTAAAGTACAATTAAAAATTTATTAACCAAAAAATAAAATATTATTAAAAAATTAATATAAGTATTTATATCTCTAAAACCTCAAAATGTAATTGGAAAGCCTCAAATTGTAAAATTTTATCTAAATTATTGCATAAAACATTATTTTTTTTTTATTTTTTTTAAAGACCATATATTATTTTATCATTATAGTGTTTCCAAAAATTATTAAAAAATAATATATTGAAACTCCATTAAAAAAAAAATTATAGATAAATTTGATAAACTGAAATTATAGAAAAGAATGCTCCCCTAAAGTCAAATTATAAGTTTTTATTAAATATATATAATAATGTTAAAAAATTTATTTAAAATTTTACTAATTATTATTTATTAAAATTATCCATATTGAGTTGAGGAATAGAGTATAAATTAATTGATTTACTTAAAAGAAAAAGTGTTTAGTTAATTTAAATTCAATATCCAATTAATAAACACCTTCCATTACTATTATTCATGTTCATGGACAAGAATAAGAAAATACAAAATATTCCTGCTAAAGAAAATATATAGATATTTTGTTTTTTCATGGTCATGCAAAAGGAATAAGAAAACACAAAATATTCATGCTAAAGAAAATGTATAGATAATTTGTTCTCGTAGTATTTTTATGTTCATTGAATAATGATTCATTCAAACATTTTAAAATAAACATTGGGTTCATATTTGGACTACCATGTCCGTTATTCTTATGATTCTATATAAGTTGATGTCAATTCCTCTTCATCCATGTCAATGTATACATGTTTGATGACCATCTTCAACGATAGACTTAACATTGTTCTTAGTTTTTTAAGAATTTTGGTTTTTTATTTTGATATATATTAGTGTTATGTTGTGTTACCGCTTAAATTTTTGTTGAGGGAAAGTCTCGCCTCGCGAAGGAGAGCTTGGGGCAATGACTAGGCAAGCCATCCACCATCACCTTGGTGGCCTTGCCTCTACACTTTAAGGTTAAGGTTTCTAATCTAAGGAGGGTATTCTTACAGGGTYTAATCTAAGTTCTATTGTTGTGTTTGGAATGGGAAAGTTCAAGACTTGGTTTAACTTAGGGTTTCTATATTCTCTTAAGGGTAAGGCACATTAGGTACGAGAGAAGAGAAGTAAAAAAAAAGTAATTGACGATGGGTTCAAAGTAAATGTGTCTTAGTTAACAACGCTCAATTGAAAGTGCTTAGAACACAAATGTTTGTATTGCATTCACAATATGAAGTATCAATGTATCAAATCAATATGTCATTTACCATATGTCATTCATCATCATCCATACACATCAATAGACTAAATGCCAAATGAGAAGATAGATTATTTATTAAGTACAAGCATCCAATGATCAAGTGTTAATGAACATAGATAATGAAGTATTGTTGCTATTACACCACTAGAACACCAAAGTAATATTTTATCCACTGAGTGCACTCAAACCATAAATCAATAAGCCAATGCAACAACACTGATATATTATACCATTCAAACAACAAGATCATATTGCATATATATTATTCCCATGGTGATCTTGTTATTCCCCACTTTCAGGGATAACTAGGAGATCATGTCTCGAGACACACAGGTCCTAGACATGGAGTACCGAGAGTAGGATTGACTTTAGCATGGCCCTGGAGGGCCCACCTTTTCCTTTTCCAACATCTTCATCTTGTCAACAGCAGCAGCATCCACCACCATCAGCTTGGTCCTGTGTCAGAGAAGGTTCTTGCTCCATGAGGTAATTAGTCCAGGTATCATGGTATGTGTCACTTTGATCATCAAAACCATTGAATGTATGCATCTGATTCCTTTTATTTCTAACAACTGCTTGGATCTTACACTTTCCCTCTTGACCATGTTTGGGGGGATTGACAGGGTGCCCTAGCAAGCCCGTGTTTGTAGGTTTTGGTTTGCCACTGGGCAGAATTTCTGAAAAGCCATCGCCCCCTCCCATCATAGTACCACTTTTCCATCTTGTTTCCCGCTCACTTATCCCATTCCACTTGTCCAGACATTGGGTTGACCTATTTTCAGGATTGCACCTTATCTCATGGGAAGAAGGGGCTAAAGGCCCAGAAGGTAAAAGCAAGTTGGTAAAAGATAAAAGCCTAAAAATAAAACCTCGAGTGATCCGAAATCAGATTCAGCAGGCTATCAGGGCATGAAAAATGCTCAAAAATGAAAGTGCTCGGAATTCGACGAAACCAACACCATGACGTCCGGCTCATCTTCCTGATTCCGGTGGTATAATTTTTATCGCAAACGGAGTCCGTATGAAGAAGATATCGCATTCTGTCCGCCGAGCCAAACAGGGAAAATTTTGGATGCTGACTGTACCTGTTCGTACAGTCCGTACAGACACGTGTCAGTCCATACAGTGATGTGGCGAATCCGTGCAGTGACATGTGGCAGTGTCAGGAAAGGACACGTGGTGGTTCCGTACAGGACACGTGGCAGCACCGGAAGGCGACACGTGTCAGGCAGATTTGGCGTTTGGACGTACGGTTGGACCAATCTCGAGGTGACACGTGTCACCACTGGAAGGGTGACACGTGGCACGGGATGACGTCAGCAGCGTACGTGGCGGATGATGTCAGCATCGTACGGCAAGTGACGTGGCAGCGACGCGTGGCAGTGACGTGGGCGAATCAGGTACTGACACGTGGCATCTTACTGGGCGAATGATAGGGTGCCACGTGGCCCAATCACGGGCTGCCACGTGGCACCCCGGGTTTAGCCAATGACGGCTAGGTCAAAAATATCTATGGCCCGGGGGTTTTGAACCCGCGACCTCCTCCTCCGTTACGGCTTCGCCATTGCACTCCGACCAATAGACCACTGTTGGTGTTTGTTAAAACGTGCGGGTGTTTTTATATTTAAATTTGGTTATGGTTGGGTTCGGGCCACGACCGGACCGGGGCTTAGCCCCAGCCCTTGGTCGCGGCGGTATTGTATGTGACCAACATTTAAACTTTGGCACGGATTTTGTGGTTTGAACGGTTACGTATAAGCCACGGGTTTATTTGTTTGATTATAACTGTTACATATAATATGTGCGGGTTATAATATATGTAACCAATTAAAACGTGCGGTTATTATAACTGTAATGCGGTTAAGCCCAAGGCCGTGGGCATATGCGCTACACCATGTGACCTTACAAAAGGGGGCGCGCCCAGCAAAGGGGGCTTAAGGCCAGTTTTCAAAACTATATTATAGTTTCAAAAGTGGGTTTTATAACCACTTTGTTATTTTTAATGTAATTAACTCCATTTTTATTGTAATTGGGGGTTATTGGGCTTTTTTAGAGCCTAAATTCTTGGGAGGAAGTTGGAGATTGCAACCAACTTTCCCAAATATTTAACCAAGGCTATGTTGAGGCCATTTGGGGATGCTTTGAAAGCTTTTTGACGGTTTTGGAGAGCAGAGATGCTGAGGCAAAGCCAGGTCTAAGCCAGTTTGAGGCAGGAACGTTGTTGAGGTAGAGATGTTGTCGGACGATTTCTGAGAGCTTGGTATATCCGTTTCAGGTGCCGTAAGTTGTGCAAGATTCTAGAGATCATGGCGAACAAGACCAGATCAGTCTAGGAGCCAATCGGAAATTGTAAAGATGTACTAATAATCTTTCGAAAAGAAATCAAGAAGCCTCCCTCACAGAGAAAAAGGCTCGGAGACGTAGGCAAAGTTGCCGAACTCCGTTATCAAACTTGTGCATTATGGTTTGTTGTTTTCATTACATTTCAGATTTGCATATATGTTAATGGCTGTATAATGCATTTGCTTTTCTTTCTCTTTCATTAAGTTTCCCAATGGTCATTTAATGCATGCAAATAATAACTCAACCATAGTCATTTCGAATAATCCTGACGGATCATCGAGATGCTTCCCCTAAGGATCCCTAAGAAAACAATAAAAAGATTCTCAGGAAGAAACAAGAGGGACCCAGAAAAAATAATGTAACAAGGCTTAACCAGAGGATAGGGGGTCTCATCACGAGCCAACCTATTAAGTACATGGGTATCTAACAGTATGACATTGCCATTAGCTGGTCACCACACCAAGGCAGTGACTCTTGGTTGCATGGCCAAGGGAAAGGGGGTCTCATCACGAGCCAACCTTCTAATTTCTGTGAAAATACTTGAGGGTAACGTTGTCACCACTGGTCACCATGCCAGGGCAGTGTCCCCTGATTAGCTCTTGAACAAAAAAGCAATAAAACATAAAAGAATAAAAGGCAAGAATGGGTTTGGAAAAAATGCATCCATGACAGGTACAACTCACCTTCTACAAAGGCACCCACAGGTAACATTTTTGCATCCTTGGCCCTCACTGCACCACATGTTTGGACATCCCCTGACCACATCACCCACTCACATGGCATGGATGAGGTTTCTTCCGGGAACTTTCCTTCTTCTGTGGACACTAGCCCAATAGGATGCCTTGTCCTTTTCTCCAAACTTGTATTGTAGGCTTGTGTAACATCTTTGAGCTGTTAACTGATGTATTAGGGATTTTATGCACATGTTTGATAATATTGATGATGAGATGTGATTGACATTGCTATGATCCTTGTGACTGATGAGCCCATGGAGGGTGTAGCTTTTGATGTGCAGGACCATGTCCGACGGACAGGTACCATTTTGGACTGGTACACATGGGGAGATGATCAGTTCGGACCTCCATGGGCCTGAAGAGCACATTAGGTGGATGTTGAGACCCCATCAGGGGGAAAATACAGGATAGAGATGGATCAGGGGCTTTTCACTGAAGAAGAAAAGGACGTTCCACCAGAGGCACCCCGACACAGCTTGACCTAGGGGGGTTGAGCCCTCTTCAGTGGAATGTTGGCCTTGGAAGGCTTGGGATGTCACCTTTGATGACCATGGCATCATCTAGCCTATTGGACGTCTTGGGAGGCATATTGGGCAGTAGTGGCACGTGTGGCAGGTTGGAGAAGCCCAAGGATTGCTAACGTTTTGCTCCGTGATGCTTCATTTTCCCTAGAAGGGGCTAACGTCCCCCTTAGAGGAGGTTTTTATCTTTTTTCAGCTTGATTAGGGTTTAGATTTAACATTTTAATGTAAAACAGTATGATTTAGTATTTTGGCCTTGTCAGCCTTTTACATGACCTAAAATGTAAAATTAGGTCATGGTATTGTATGAATGAGGGATTTTTACCTTCATTTTTTCATCACAACTTAGTCACTCCATAAGGAAGTCTAAAATTTAAGCCCTCTCTTAGGTTATTGGCTGATTTAGTGATGCACACTTGTTGAAGGAGGATAGTTTTGGCATGTTTTGGCATTTCTCTTGAAGGAAGGTGCTACAACTAGGGTTTGCATTGATATTTCTTGGTGAATTGTAAGTATTTTTTTCGCAAAACTTCTTGAATGAATGGTTGTAGTTTAATTTCTTGCATATGTTTATGATTTTGCTGAACAAAACCCTAGGTGACAAGCACACAAGTAGGTCCTTGTCTCATGTCCCCTTTGAGAGAATTTTTTAGCCAGTGAAGAAGAAGAGAGCCTAGTCGTTGCTACACTCTCTCTCTCTCTCTTCATTTTTTGCTAGTCGTACTTTCTAGAGGCCAAGAAGAGAGAGACGTCTTAAGCCTAGGTCTACTACACTTGGGGCCATTTTTTTCTCTAGGGTTTGTTGAAAAGGCCTTGCTGTAGCAACACCTTGCTTCATCAAACCCTCTAGTTTTGGTTTTATGCTTCATCTTTCAGCTAGTTGTTTTGCCATCTGAGTTAAGGAAGGAGGAGAGAGCACTGAGGCCTAGCTCACCTACACCAAAGTGAGCCTCTCTCCCTAGGGTTTTGACTTTGAGGCCTTGCCTTAGAAACACCTCAAAGTCTCTCCCTTTAGTCCTTATCCGTTTTGACTTTTGTGATCCAGGTGGATCTCGGTGGCTACCCACCTTTTCCAAATGGCTCAAAACAGTTTTCTGGCAATTTTGGCAATTTACTATTTTTAGCAGGTTTTAACTTCTGGGGCCATTTTGAGGGCCCAAATGAAGGTTTTTTGAGATTGAGGTTCTCAATGATAGTTGAAGACATGATTGAGCCCCAAAAATGAATCTCCTCGACGATACCTTTCCAACGAGCTATCACACGCCTAAAACGNAGATCGTATGCAAAAGTTACGACCCCAGGAAGTTGATGTACTCACTTACCCAAACGGGGCCCGCATGACTTTTGGCGCTTCATCTCCTAGGGTTAGGTTTTTGGATGTCCAGGGTTTTTGGGATTCTTGTTTATTGTAAAAAGGCCTTCAGAGCCTCATTGTAATCATCTTCTTGTGAATGCGAGTAGCGGTCACATCTCTTCTCAGAGATAAGCTGGCACATTCTAGTGAGTCTTTCGCTCTGTATTTTTATAGTCTCTGTACATTTCTTTGATTAATAGAAATCATGTATTACTGTATATCCGTGTTTATGGTTGCATCTCTGATACATTTTTGTTATATTATT
>JZKD02S1314760.1:496867-509214 GCA_000966675.3 Picea glauca
GAAAGATCTTTTCTTTAACATCTCTTTTCTTTGTTATATTTTTGAAGAGCATAAGTGGAAATTGCCCTTTATGCAATTGTTGTTCCATTGAGGAAAACAAATTTGAATAGGTGTCAAACAATTACAACTGCAACATGGAACAGTGCAATAGTTGGGTAACATAACCGAGATACATGGACATGTGAAAGTAAAGGACAAAACTAGATATGGAGAACGATACCATTTCCTTGTCGTTGTCTGACTCTCCATATTTTATATGGAGAATGTGTTGCGAGCCAAGTTTTATCACGAGTGTGACAGTTGCAACAATGGTTCCGATTGGGTAAGTGTCGTTGCTTTGTGCAAGTTGGCTACTAGTTGTGTCCGGGATGAAACGATATTCTGAACAAATAGCGGGGATTTTTTCCACAATACTTGTTTCGTTGAGCGATATAATCTGATCACAATCACCGCGGTCATATACTATTTTGGGCAATATATTAAAATTTGTAATGGATATCCCATTACCTGGAAATATCTTTTCTGCATGTTTCTGGACAAGTTGTGTGGGAATAGTCAGTGTGACTGTCATTAGGGCTTCGTTGTTTGTCATGTCAACACGCATAATGGATCTAGTTTTGTTTTCCTTGTCCAAGTAGGTGCTATAGACAACCATTATGTCCTCGACAAACACTTGTCCAGTTCGACGGCTATTCAAGCCCTCTATTGATAGTATTTTGGGTGTTATAAGTTTAGACCTGGTGACATTTTTTGAACATGAAAAGTAATGTAAATGGTAGTCTGCATTATTTTTTTGTTTTCTTTTTTCCTGGCATAAATGTACAAGTAGATGCACAACTTGGATGAAGTATGGAGCTAGAGTTTTGCAACCAAACCTCTTAGTCTGTAGAACTTGTGCTATGTTTGGTGTCTCACTTGCGCTCGTTGATACTGCTTGTGAATTGCAAAGTATGTGTTGCAGATGACATCAACATATTTACCATGGCATAGATGAATAAATAACTAAGGATATTTGTTTGGTAAACATATGAGGAACACAATGTATGCATCTTTACCTTTGGCCTTGTCAATCTATTGATGTTTACGATGATTGTCTGATCATGGACATGTCACTAGTCCAACTTTTTCTAATGCAAGCATGTGTGGATGAACATCAGAAGGAATAAATAAGCATATGCATTGTATATTGTCCATAATTGTTTTGAATGTCACATACAGGTTCGAAGGAGATGGAATACGAAATATGGTGTCAAGGGATACTCAGGAAACATGAGAACTTGACGGTCAAATTGTATGCCTCAGATTTTTTGACTGCAAAAATGTGTAACAGGGAATAGGGCATGATGGGGGGGTATGACGACCAATCTGTATATCGCGGAACCTTTGAATCTAGAGGCACAATCTTGAATCCGCCAACCCGGGAACCCGCGATCGGAAAAGTGGCTAAGTATGGAATGAGGAAACCATCGGTTGGAGTCGTGATATAGAAGTATGAGTATAAATGTGAACTCGTGAGTCTGCCAACCCGTGCACCTAGACATTTTCGGAAAGACGACTAAGCAAAGCAACCAAAAAGTGAAAGTAGACGAGAAAAATGAAGGGGAATTCGGTTAAGTATAGAAGAGAGGAAAAAAAGGGATAATAGAACGTGGGAAAATTACAAATGGGGAGGGTAATGTTTGGAAGCGGGAAGTCTCAATAAAGGCCCATTGTTGTCAAATCATCATTTTCTAGTCCAATATTATATGCACCCACCCGTTTTGTGTGTTTGATTTACTAGCATAGTTGGTATATCCTTTTTGAAGATTGTACTTTAGCCCCCTCTGTTGTGGCATATAATAATTCATCTTCTTGTCCAACCAATCTGTTTCTTTCAATGTAGCAACATCGAACATACAGTGGACATGAAGGGATGCAGGAGCATCGTTAGCAAGTACACGTGGCAGTACAACTCAACGCCTGAGGACCAATTCGAAGTCTCAAATAATAGCCATCACTACAAATCTTTTGAAGCTGATAGAAAATAATAAAAGGAAAGGTCACGCGCATAGACAGAATGAGCACGCATGACCTGGGAATTTAACCCTAGTCTCGATGTAACCACAATTAGGTAGAATTTAGTTTGTTTCTTTTGTATAAAGAGAGGTTTTGTACGCCCTAAAGAAGGGTTACGATAGTTGTTAGCAAGTAGGAATTGCATAGTAGTGATTGTTGTTTGAATTTTACTGTAACTATTTTCTTGAATTTGAATGAAGATAACAGAGGAAAATTGATCCAATGTGTGAAGTTGTTGTTGCTTGTAATTTCCCTGTTATTGTGTTTGTTCAAGAATACATGAATCTTGTTACAGGTGTGTATATCTTTGAAATGTTTGCATAAATTTAAATCGCTTTTCCTCGTGAGCCGATGCAATGTGTGCACATAGTCCGCAAGGAATGCATTGAGCGAATATGTCTCGACTCATCAGCTCAGGAGGAACAACGTAAGGTTTCTTTGCAGGAAGTGTAAAGCGACTGCTGCAAGGTGTGCATAGTTGTCACAAGAACTCAAATCTTATGTAAAGATCTTTTGCAAAGAGTGCACAGGTCTGGAATTCAACGAAGAGTCAAAGCGATTTCGTAAAGAAGTCAAGGACAAGAACAAAGGGACACCGGGAAGGCGGGAAAGAATTCTTTTCAAGAATTTTTGGATCTGAGTTTGACAAATTTCTCAGAAAAGTAAGAAGTGCATGGGAGATCGAAATCTTTGAGGAGATCAAGCTCAGGAGGGACAACACTTTCCAAGAAGTGCGAACGAGACCCAAGAAACATACTCACAGAAAGGATAAAGGTCGAAACCTTTACATATTTCGAAAATGTTCTAAATTAGCAGAAAGCATAAGCTCAAGGGAAAAGATTTGGACCGTCTGATTAGCGTCTGGACAACGAGGAGTGAGCGCAAAGGAAAATATCTCAATCATTCGATCTGAGCGCCAGAGAAAAGATCTCATTCGTTCGATCAGAGCATAAAGAAAGGATCTCAGTCGTTCGATCTGCGCACCTAAGGATCATAGCTGTCCAATCAAGGTAAAGTGCACTAACATTAAATCTTTGAAAGTGTAAAGGAGAATCAGACTTACGAAGTTTTGAAATCATCGAAACTGTCCATCGTCAAGGGGGACACGTGGCGAGAGATCAACATTTCATTGACTCGTGACTCAGAGAAGTCAAAAGGCAGAGTTATAAGAACTCGCAAATCGTGAAATCGTGATTTGATCACAGTCATTGATCGAAGGAGAAATCTGGATCGTTGATTGTCCAGGGAGATATCGGGAGTTCGGATATCGGGAGAAGGGAGGTGAGAAGTCTTCCAACTTCGCAAAACGTGAAGTCCTAATTCGCAAAGAGTTGATCTGAGCCGTCAGATCACGAGGAGTTGTGAGCCATTGATCTGGTGCACATGAATTTCGGGATATCTGGGATCGGAGGAGAGAAGTGATCAGCCTTCCAACTTTGTGAAATACGAAGTCCTGATTCGAGAAAAGGAGATCTGGACCATTGGATTGCGGGGATTGTGGACTGTTGATCTGACAAGCGGAACTCACAAGTTCGGGGTTCGAAAAGACAAGCAAGCGAACTTCGTGAACACAAAATCGCGAAGCGCCTTTCATTTAGGCGACTGGTCACAGCCTTGGTCACGTAGAGGAAGGGGCTAACAAGGAGAGTTAGCACCTAAATACGATGAAGCTTTAAAAGTCTTAAGGAGAAGGCTGTGGGTTCCATAGAACCTGTGTGTTAAGAAAAAGGAGGTCGATTCAATTGATTGAAGGTCCTTGAGGGACTGAAGAGTCAATCAAACTCGATTTCTTGATCGATCCTAGACCGGGAGGTCGTGCAACCCTTAGGAGAGAAGGGGGGTCTGCATCAAGTGGTATCGGAGTTGATTTTCGTTTATAGATTTCAGGTGAAGGAGAAAAAGAACTTGAATTTATACTCTATGTGTGAGAGACAGTCAACACAATGCCACTGAGGAGATGAGGGGAGCCACCTTTAGCCAATCGTGTTGTAGAAAGAGAGATGCGAGAACTTTGTGCAAGGTTGGAAGCGATGGAAGCAACATAGAGAAGAGCACCTGATGTTGGAGACGTTAGCAATGCAAAGAGCGAATATGTAAAAGCCGAAGAAGCTATAGGGGAACACGTTGCTTAAGAACGCTTGCTAAGAGCAGTTGTTAGATTGGGAGCTAGAGACAAGATAGAGGTCCCAATGTATGAAGGAAATTTGGATGTTGAAGAGCTGCTGGATTGGATAAGGTCCATTGACAAATATTTTGATTATGAAGATGTCGATGGGGAGAAAAGGGTGATACATGTTGTCACCAGGCTTAAAGGACATGCAGCACTATGGTGGGATGAACTGCAGGCTGAGAGGAGAAGTAGAGGCAAACAAAAGATAAATAATTGGGACAGAATGGTAGCCAAGATGAAGGCTAAATTCATGCCCAAAGATTATCAGATCAATATGTTCAGGAAGCTACAGAACCTGAGACAGAAGGGTATGATAGTTAAAGAATACATAGAGGAGTTCTACAAGCTGAACATCATAGCTGGACAAAGAGAGAGGGATAAAGAAAAAGTTTCCAGGTATATAAATGGCCCGAGGTATGAAATCCAGGATGAGCTCAGCATGATATCGGTAAGGACAATGGAGGATGCTTATCAATTCGTGCTGAAGGCAGAAGAGAAGTTAGCCAGAAAACAAAGCCAATGAGGTAGAGGTAAAATATCAGCCCTGAACAAAGGCAAGGGAGTTTTCCATGACAAAGAGCATAATTCCAAGGACGAGACTGAAACTCCACACAATCACTTAGAAAGAGGAGGAATTTCCTGAGGAAGATAGGGTGGTGGAAGAAACTCTTCTAAAGGAAGAGGGAGAGGAGAAATAAGGTGTCATGCCTATGGAAAGACAGGACACATGTCTTGGGAATGCCCCGATAAAAATAAAGAAGGAGGAGAAGCTCACATTTCAGAAGCACAAAGAGGGAATGTTGAAGCAGAAGGAGCAGAGGATGGAACATCCATGATGATGAGAAAGGTTCTGTTAAAACCAGAGGAAGAAGTTAAAAGGCCAGTACAGAGGAACAGTCTATTCAGGACAACTTGCAAGACTAAAGACGGAGTATGTAAGGTGATCATTGACAGTGGGAGCACTGATAACTTAGTATCCACAGAGATGGTGGAGAAATTGGAGCTGGAGACAACTCCACACCCAGAGCCATATAAAGTCTCATGGTTGTAGAAAGGACACTAAGTAATGGTTACTAAACAATGCTTGGTTGAATTTAAGATAGGAGGATATAGAGATGAAATTATGTGTGATGCAATTCCCATGGATGTATGCCATATTTTGTTGGGAAGAGCATGGTAGTTTGACAGGAATGTGATTCATGATGGGAGGAAGAATACATACACCTTGGAGAAGAATGGTAGGACACACATGTTGTTGTCAATAGAGGAGAAGAAAGTGAAAGGGGAAGCCAACACAAGCATACTTCTCATGAGTGGGAAGGAACTCCTAAAAGAAGTCAAGAAAGAACATGAGATGCAGTTTGTTGTGGTGAGGAAACCCAGAGTTATCCTTATTAGTACTTCGATAGATGATTTGCCTGAAGAAGTTCAGGAATGGTTAGATAATTTTGCTGACATAGTGGTGGATGAGCTACCTAATTCGTTTCCACCCATCAGAAGTATCAACCATCATATCGATTTGATACCAGAAGCAAGTCTACCAAACAAAGCAGCGTACAGACAGACACCTCGAGAGAATGAGGAGGTAAAGAACCAAGTCCAGGAATTGTTAGACAAGGGTTTGGTCAGAGAGAGATTAAGTCCATGCGCGGTACTAACTGTGTTGAGTCCAAAGAAAGATGGAGGATGGAGAATGTGTACAGACTCGAGAGCCATCAACAAGATCACTATCATGTATATATTCCCTTTGCCAAGAATAGATGATTTGATGGACTGTTTAAGTGGAGCAAATTTCTTTTCTAATATAGATTTGAAAAGTGGATATCACCAGATCAGAATGAGGGAAGGTGATGAGTGAAAGACAACCTTTAAGACAAATGAAGGTTTGTATGAGTGGCTTGTTATTCCATTTGGATTAACCAATGCCTCAAGTACTTTTATGAGGTTGATGAATGAAATACTACAAGATTTCATTGGCAAGTTAGTGGTTGTGCATCTAGATGATATACTAATCTTTAGAAAGACTAAGGAGGAGCATTTGAGGCACTTGACACTAGTGATGAGGAGGCTACAACAAGAGAAGTTGTTGATAAACCTGAAGAAGTCCTCTTTTATGAAGACAAAGCTCATTTACTTGGGTTTTGTGATCTCTTCAAATGAACTGAAGATGGATTCGGAGAAGGTGAAAGAAATCAAAGAATGGCCATCACCCAGGAGCATGTTTGAGGTAAGAATATTCCATGGATTAGCGAGTTTCTATAGGAATTTCATCAGAGATTTCAGTGGAATTTGTGCACCAATGATGGATACAGTGAAGAAAAGGCACAAGTCTTTTAAATGGATAGAGGAGGCCAAAAAGAGCTTCAATATGTTGAAGGAGAAAATAACAGAGCGACCAATTTTGGTCTTGCCAAATTTTGAGAAGACATTTCAGGTGAGATGTGATGCAAGTGGCCTTGTAATTGGAGGAGTTTTGAGCCAGGACAATAGATCAATTGCTTACTTCAACGAGAAGCTGAATGAGACTAAGAGAAAATACTCTACCTATGACAATGAGTTTTATGCCATAATCCAAGCCCTGAAGAAATGAAGACATTACCTTGTCCCACAAGAATTTGTCTTGTATAGTGATCTCCAAGCTTTACAATTCATAACCAGATAGGAAAAATTGAATCAGAGGCATGCAAAGTGGATTGAGTTTATGCAGAATTTTACTTTTGTCATGAAACATATTGCTAGGAATACTAACAAATTTGTTGATGCATTGGGCAAGAGATGTTTGATTATGTAGGAATTTCAGGTAAAGACCTTAGGGTTCGAACACCTTGAGGAAATGTACAGTGATGATCCAGATTTCAAGGAAGCATACGAAGCATGTGAGAATCTTGTGTTGAGAGATAGAATCTAGTGGACAAAGTATATGATTCAAGAGGAATTGATGTTCAAGGGCAATCAATTGTGCATACCAAAATGCTCAATGAGGGATAACCTTTTGAAGAAAAAACATAGTGGAGGATTGGATGGACATTTTGGCCACGATAAGACATTTGCACAATTGAGCAGTTCATACTATTGGCCAGGTATGAGAACATATGTGACAAAATTCGTGAACAGATGTAGAATCTGCCAACTTGCAAAAGGTAAAAGACATAACACTGGATTGTATCAACCATTTCCCATACCAAAGAGGTCTTGGGATGCAATAAGCCTGAATTTTGTGTTGGGATTGCCAAGAATGCAAAGAGGATGTGATTCCATATTTGTGGTGGTGTATAGATTTTCAAAGATGGCACACTTTATCCCATGCCAGAAGACCAGTGATGCAACACATGCTGAAAATTTGTTCTTTAAGGAAGTTGTGAGACTTCACGACCTACCTAGAAGCATTGTCTTGGATAGAGACACAAAATTTGTTGGTCATTTTTGGAGAACAGTATGGAAGAAGTTGGGGACATATTTTTCCTTCAGCTCATCTTATCACCCTCATACAGATGGGCAGACTGAGGTGGTAAACACAAGTTTGGGAAACTTATTGAGGAGTTTGGTCATTGAGCACCATAATCAGTGGGATCAGATTCTTTCGCGAGCAGAGTTTGCATACAACGACTCACCAAACAGGAGCAATGGGAAGAGCCCGTTCCAAATAATGTATGGAATGCAACCCAGGGGAGTATCTTAATTGAGAGACTTGGAACAGAGTGAGATCATAAGCATTGGAGAATAAGATTTTGCTGCAGAAATGCAGAAGCTCCATAGCCAGATCAGAGGGCAATTGCAGAGTTCTAGCCAAGAGTACAAGCACAGAGCTGATCAACATCGCAGAGAACTTCAATTTGAAATAGGAGATCAGGTTTTGGCACATCTCAGGAAGGAAAGGTTCCCTAAGGGGACATATAACAAGCTAAAGATGAATAAAATAGGACTGGATAAGATCTTGAGGAAGTTTGATGCAAACTCCTACGAGATTGAACCGCCAGATGATGTGGGCATATCACCCATATTCAACATCTCAGACATGTATCCTTACAGGAAGGATGACATAGAGGGATCAATAGATCAAGAGAAGATTCAGTGGGATAAACAAATTCCTATAACAGAAAAACCACAGATGGAAAAGATCGTTGATCAGAGGATTAGTAAGAAGACCTGAAGGAAGACCTATTTTGAGTATCTGGTCAAGTGGAAGGGACATCCAATAGAAGATGCCAGTTGGGAGAGTGAAGCTGATATCCATAAGCATGGAAAGTTGGTGCAAGAGCTCATGGATAGGAGTCCATGAATTTTTTCCCAGGGGAGTATGATGCAGGAGCATTGTCAGCAAGTACACGTGGCAGGACAACTCAACGCCTGAGGACGAATCCAAAGTCTCGAATAATAGCTAGCACTACAAATATTTTGAAGCTGAGAGAAAACAATAAAAGGAAAGATCACACGCATAGACAGAATGAGCACGCGTGACCTAGGAATTTAACCCTAGTCTCGATGTAACCACAATTAGGTAGCAGTTGGTTTGTTTCTTTTGTATAAAGAGAGGTTTGGTATGCCCTAAAGAAGGGTTATGATAGTTGTGAGCAAGTAGGAATTGCAGAGCAGTGATTGTTGTTTGAATTTTAGTGTAACCATTTTCTTGAATTTGAATGAAGATAACAGAGGAAAATTGATCCAATGTGTGAAGCTGTTGTTGCTTGTAATTTCCCTGTTATTGTGTTTGTACAAGAATACATGAATCTTGTTATAGGTGTGTATATCTTTGAAATGTTTGCATAAATTTAAATCGCTTTTCCTCGTGAGCCGGTGAAAGGTGTGCACACAGTCCACAAGGAGTGCGTTGACCAAGAAAGTCTCAACTCGTAAGCTTAGGAGGAACAACGTAAGGTTTCTTTGTAGGAAGTGTAAAGCGACTGCCGCAAGGTGTGCACAGTCGTCGCAAGAACTCAAATCTTGTGTAAAGATCTTTTGCAAAGAGTGCACAGGTTTGGAATTCGATGAAGAGTCGAAGCAACTCCGTAAAGAAGTCGAGGACAAGAGCAGAGGGACGCCATGAAGGCAGGAAATAATTCTTTTCAAGAATATTTGGATCTTAGTTTGACAAATTTCCCAGAAAAGTAAGAAGTGCTTGGGAGATCAAAATCTCTAAGGAGATCAAGCTCAAGAGGGACAACACTTTCCAAGAAGTGCGAACGAGACCCAAGAAACGGAATTGCAGGAAGGATAAAGGCCGAAAACTTTACATCTTTAGAAAATCTTCTAAGTTAGTAGAAAACATAAGCTCAGGGGAAAAGATTTGGACCGTTCGATCAACGTCCGAACAACAAGGAGTGAGCACAAAGGAAAAGATCTCAACCGTTCAATCTGAGCACCAAAGAAAAGATCTTAGTCGTTCGATCAGAGTGCAAAGAAAGGATCTCACCTGTCTGATCTGCGCGCCTAAGGATCGTAGTCGTCCAGTGAAGGTAAAGTGCACTAACACTAAAGTTTTGAAAGTGTACAGGAGAATCGAACTTACGAAGTTATGAAATCATCGGAACCGTCCATCGTCAAGGGGGACACGTGGCGAGAGATCAACACTTCCCTAACTCGTGACTCAGAGAAGTCAAAAGGCAGAGTTATAAGAACTCGTGAATCATGAAATCACGATTTTATCACAGTCGTTGATCGAAGGAGAAATCTGGACCGTTGATTGTAAAGGGAGATACCGAGAGTTCAGATATCGGGAGAAGGGAGGTGAGCAGTCTTCCAACTTCGCGAAACGCGAAGTCCCAATTCGCTAAGAGTTGAACTGAGCCGTCAGATCACGGGGAGTTGTGAGTCGTTGATATGGCACACATGAATGTTGGGATATCGAGGATCGAAGGAGAGAAGTGATCAGCCTTCCAACTTCGCGAAACGCGAAGTCCCGATTTGCGAAAAGGAGATCTGGACCGTTGGATTGCGGGGATTGTGGATCGTTGATATGACAAGCGGAACTCACAAGTTCAAGGTTCAGAAGGACGATCAAGAGAGCTTTGTGAGACGCGAAGTCACGAAGAGCCTTTCGTTTAGGCGACTGGTCACATCCTTGGTCACCGTAACACACCCAGTATGGAATTCAAAAATTTTCGGCCTTTTTCATCTTTTCTCCGATGAACAAAATTCCCAAATCCCTATGGGAACTAATACAGACCCTGCCATCCCTTATCCATACTCATATGGTCGGCGGCTATGACCACAGGTCTTACTGGAGAGGTGCTCCCGGCTTTCACGATTCAGAAAAATCACGATGCGTGTATTCCCTTGTTCATTTCGGGGTTTCATCCATCGAAATTTCGTGTCTAGCGAACATGAGGAAAACTGACCTTTGGAGATCCCGGGTACCAAAACGCCGAACACCAAGTCCATGTGTGCTAGTACATTTCGGGACTTCGCCTATCGGGGTTTCACGATATGCGACGACATGAGGATTTCGCATCCGGGTCTCCTAGAAGCCGAAACTCCGAAACATCATAACCTGTCCATGCTTTATCATTTCGGGATGTCGCAAGTCAGGATTTCGGGAGTCGTGAGAACAAGAGACTTGCCTCCAGATATCCCGGGTGTCGAAACACCGGAGCATTAAATTCTAGTCACGCTATACTCTTTTCGGGGTTTCATACTTCGGGATTTCACGATATGCGATGACAAGAGGATCTTACCCTTATGTATCCTGGATGCCGAAACACCGAAACACCGTATCTCATCCGCGCTAATATCATTTTGGGATTTCGTCCATCGAGATTTTGCGATATGCGAGAATCATGAGGTCTCGCACTTGGGTTTCTCGGGAGCCGAAACTCTTAAACACCGAACCCTGAAATACACTATACTATTTCAGGATTTTGCAATTCGGGATTTCGGGGCTTGCAAGTACGAGAAGACTGACCCTTGGGTTTCTCGGTTGCCGAAACACTGAAACACCAAGGCTTACCCACGCTAGACCTTTTCAAGATTTCATACTTCGGGATTTTGCGATGTGCGATGACAAGAGGTCTCGCATATGAGTTTTTCGAGGGCCAAGGTTCCGAAACGTCGATATATATATATATATATAGCCATGAGGCTCAGTTCTTTTTCGGGATTTCCCTAATCGGGGTTTCGGGAGTCGTGAGGACAAGGGTTCTTACCCTATGATCTCCCGGGTGACGAAAAGCCGAAACGCTTACCGGCCGCCACGTGTACTCTACAGATGGACGGTCCAGGTACTTATCATGGGTCGTGGGATCGACGGTCCCGATTTCTTCGTTAACTGCGAAGGTTAAAAAGGGGTCGAGACATTAACGTCGATGTTCCTTTATAAAATTTAATGGTCGTAACAGACCTTAGATCTTCTGAAGGGATCTCGTTCGTGCATTTAGAAAAAGGAAGGGTAACCTGAGTACTGAACCACTGAAAGGTCCTAACTCAACCACACGCTGTCATTTCGAGATTTCACGGGTCGGGGTTTCGGAACTCGCGAGTACAGGAAAACTCGCACCTAGATACTCCAGGTGCCGAAACTCCGAAAACTCTTAATTTACCCCCACACTAATAATTCGGGATTTCGCAAGTCGGGGTTTCGGGACTTGCGAGTGCAAGGGGACACGCCCTTGGGTATTCCGGGTACCGAAATGCCGAAATGTTGAGGTCTACGAGGACCATTCTCCCTCGTGCAAGATTTTAAGACTTAAACTATAACATCCTCCTTCGGGTCCTTAGGTAATTTACACTAGGTTTTGAAGACCAGACTGGAAGGTCTTCTCGAAGGTAAGGGAGTGGTCTCGAAAGGGTGCCTTCGTGAGGAAATCTATCCAAGGCATCAGGTAGGAAAAACACAGGAACAAATCTCTCGAGAGCAGACTTGAAAATCTGTATTAGTTCATCATGTGTGTATATATATATATATATATATATATATATATATATACATAAGCCATACGTGGTCTTTCCAATAAAAACATGCAGCCATCATTTCTGATCAAAACACCATGCAGACAGTGTTATACTGAAACCATTCATAATTGCACAGACTATGAACATACATGTCAGCATATAAATTTCAAGATACAAGTTATAATACTTATCAGAAAAACACCAGGTGATGCAACTGCTGAGAGGGGTGCTCGTTTCC
>JZKD02S1314760.1:521285-544643 GCA_000966675.3 Picea glauca
TTTAAGTTGTCAGGCCTATTCAAGCACCTCAAAAAAAGCGTCAATGCTCTAAACCTTCGGTATGTAAACATTTCAATACAAATAGAAATAATAATAAAAGGACATATTAATATGAAGTTTGTTATCCCCCCACTTTTAGGGATAACTAGGAGATCATGTCTCGAGGCCCACAGGTCCTAGACATGGACTACCGAGAGACGGATCGACTTTAGCATGGCCCTGGAGGGCCCATCTTTTCTCCCTTTCAGCGCCTCTACTTTGCCAACAACAACAACATCCATCACCATCGGCTTGGTCTCGTGTCAAAGATGGTTCTTGCTCCATGAGGTAATGAGTCTGGGTATCATGGTATGTGTCACTTTGATCTTCAAAACCTTTGAATATGTGAATTTAATTCCTTTTGTTTCTAACAAATGCTTGGATCTTATACGTGCCCACTTGACCGTGTCTGGGGGGAATGACAGGATGCCCTAGTAATCCTGTGTCCGTAGGTTTTGGTTTGCCACTGGGGGGATTTCTGAAAATCCATCGTTCGCTCCCGTCATAGCACCACCTTTTCATCTTGCTTCTCGCTCATCTATCCCATTACACTTGTCCGGGCACTAGGTTGACCTATCATTTGAGGATTTCACCTTACCTTGTGGGAAGAAGGGGCTAAAGGCCCAGAAGGTAAAAGCAAGCTGGCAAAAGATAAAAGCCTAAGATTAAAACCTTGAGATGCTTCGCCCAGGGATCCCCAAGAAAGTAATAAAATGCTTCTCAGCAAGAAACAAGAGGGACCCGTAAAAATAATAAAACAAGACCTAGTTAGAGGATAGGGGGTCTCATCACTAGCCAACCTATTAGGTCCATGGGTACCTAGCAATATGACATTACCACCAGCTAGTTACCACGCCAGGGTAGTGACTCTTGGTTGCATGGCCAAGAGAAAGGGGGTCTCATCACGAGCCAACCTTCTCATTTCTGTAAAAGTACTTGTGGGTAACGTTGTCACCACTGGTCACCACGCCAGGGCAGTGTCCCCTAATTAGCTTCTTGAAGAAAAAGCAAAAAAGAATAAAGAATAAAGAATAAAAGGCATGAATGGGCTGGGGAAAAATTGCATCCAGGACAGGTGCAACTCACCTTCTACAAAGGCACCCACAGGTAAAACTTTGCATCCTCTGCCCTCACTACACCCACTTGCCTGGACATCCCTTATCCACATCACGCATTTACATGGCCTGGATGAAGTCTCTTCCAAAAACTTTCCTCTTCCAGTGGACACTAGCCCAATAGGACGCCCTATCACTTTCTCCAAACTTGTATAATGTCTTTGAGCTTTTAACTGGGGTAATAGGGGTTTTATGCACATGTTTAATAATATTGATGATGAGATGTGATTGACATTGCTATGAACCCTATGACTTATGAGCCCATGGAGGGCGTAGCTGTTAATGTGCAGGATCATGCCCGATGGACAGGTACCATGTTGGACTGGTACACATGGGGAGATGATCAGTTCGGATCTCCATGGGGCTAAAGAGCCCACCAGATGGATGTTGAGACCCCAATAGGGGGCAGAGATCGAACAAAGGGGTTTGCACAGGAGAGAAGGAAGACGTCTTGCACCCCGACAAAGCTTGACCTAGGGGGATTGTTCCCTTTTTAGTGGATGTTGGCCTTGGAAGGCCTAGGATGTCACCCTTCATGACCATGACGTCACCTAACAACATTGACGCTTTGGGAGACAACTGGGGCATTTTTGGCACATGTGGCAGGTTGGAGAAGCCTAAGGAGGGCTAACGTTTTGCTCCAAGATGCTACATTTGCCCTAGAAGGGGCTGACGTCACCCTAAAAGGGGAACAACGTCTCTCTTTAGCTTGATTAGGGTTTTAATTTGAACATTTAATGTAAAACAATATGATTTTTAGTATTTTGGCCTTGTCATCCTTTTTATGACCTAAAAGTGAAATTAGGTCATGGTATTGTATAAATTAAGGGTTTTTACTCTCATTTTTTCATCATCTTTCACTCACCACTTGGTGAGGTCTAAAATTTGCACCCTATTCTAGGGTTTTGGCTGAAATAGTGAGGCGCACTTGTTGAAGGAAGATTTTCTTGGCATATTTTGGCATTTCTCTTGGTGGAAGGTATTACAACTAGGGTTTGCTACTTGATTTCTTGGTTAAATGTAAGTAATTTTTTGCAAAAATTCTTAATTGAATGGTTGTAGTATTGTTTCTCTTGCATTTATGGTTATAATTTGCTATTTTAAACCCTAGGGAACAACCACACATTGAAGGTCGTTGTCTCATGTCCCTATCAAGATTTTTTTTACCATTTTATTTGCTGAAGTGAGATAGAGCCTTTCCTTAGCAACACTCTACTCTTTCTAGCCCTTGTTGAAGAGGATTGAGCCTTTCCATAGAAACACTCAAATCTATCTTCCTCTATGCTAGCCGTTTTACCTTATTGAAGCTAAGAAGGAGAAAACACATCAAGGCCTAGTTCCCCTACACCTTGGTGTGCCGATTTTCCCTAGGGTTTGCCTGGTAAAGCCTTGCCATAGCAACACGTTACCTACAAAACCTCTTGTCTTAGTTTTATGCAATCTTTTGAGCTAGCCGTTTGCCATTGAGCTAAGGAAGGAGGAGAGAGCACTAAGGCCTAGTTCCCCTGCACCAAAGTGAGCCTCTCTCCCCTAGGGTTTTATCCTTGAGACCTTGCCATAGCAACACCTCAAGGTCTAACCCTCTTGTCCTTAGTCATATTATTATCATTTGATCCTTTATCTCTTGCGTCCTCCTGTTGATTCCATTTGCCCTGGGAGCACATTGATCTTAGCCTTTGTGTAATCTCAAAACAACTTCAAATACCTTTGATCAAACCCTAACCTTTCTAACCCTAGCTTAAGACTAACCTTACTGACTTATTGCTGTCGTCATCCTTTGCTATTATTATCATTGTGCAGCTATCGTTTTACCTGTGAGCAATTGAACGGTTGTTAAAAGGCATTACCTGAATGAAGTGTTAATTGTTACATTGAATGCCATACTCTTTCAACATTTATTGAAGAAGTGATATTGTACATCGTTGTTATTATATAAACATTGACTTCGTCAATATTTATTTCTCAATTGCTTATATATCAGATAGTCATTGATTATATGAAGTACTAACCAAGCGAGTAAGCTCGCATATATATATTTCTTGTTGCTTTGTCTCGGGCAGGTGCATCTCCTTTTGGTTATTCTTCTTTTATTGGCTGTTTAGTCGGACTATCTGCTCGATGGTGACTTGTGAGGGGGAATTGATATTTTAGCTTTCAATCCTTTGCCTTCTCAAAACCCCAGGTCACCGGGGATGTCTCCCCTGGGCCTTACCTCCCTAAACATAAAGAACCTTCCTATCGAGGTGACATTGGGTGTGATTGGTTTAGTTACGCCAATTTGTCTCTTTACATCTATCTTTTATCATAACTACAAACTGTGTGATAACAAATTCAACGAATTATCGATCGCTATAGTCCCTCTACGCCTTCGGCATGGACTAATAATAATAAAAACATTAAAAAATAACGTCGATGCTCAGAACTTTCGGTATGAAAACATTTCAGTAAAAATGTAATAAAAATTAAAAAAGAGCGTTTAAGCTCAAAACTTTGGATATCTAAACATTTACATTGGGAACAACGAAGCTGGCAATAAGACGTCCAATATATTCTCCAATAAAACGATGACATATAAGGTTTTTTTTATTATATAAAAAATAATGTTTTTATTTCTATAGTACAAACAATATAGATGATGCAAAAATTTATAGTCAAAGAACATATTATTATGAAGTCAACAAATTATTGATCGTTATAGTCCTGCTACGCCTTCGAGAGAGACTAATAATTTGATGTACAAAATCACTTTTCCAAAAAATTATTTATACAACACCACACAATGATATAATATTGAAAAAAACAATAATAAATATTAACATTATTGAATAAATAGTTTGACCTTCACATACATATCAAAAGTTTAATCTTTAACAAACTTAAACAAAACTTAAAAGCATGTACCTCAATATTTAACTTTGAACCATATGCAACTATGAAGGAACAATCCCTTCACAAATTAAGAAAACACTAAAAAGCCTTCATGAAAAACTTCATCGAAAATTTTCATTTAACAATTTAGACATATCAAGATACATTTTTACTCTATTTCATAATATTAAATAAAATATCAATTTTTATTATTAATTAATTTATGATTTTTTTAATATATATATATATATATAATATTTTACATTAAAAATATATATTGTTAACTATAATTTAAAAAAATATAATTCATTTATTTTACAAATAAATTTTGCTTTACCTTTTCCAAAAGATATATGATGAACTCGTTTCATCCAATGCATGAATCTTTCTACCACGTGAGCGTAACGTCAACCCATAATATTAAGAGAGCCTTCCTAAAACGACAAAGCTATCAACCTTTTAAGAGATCATTTGTTTCCTCGCCAAAACCAAAACAATATTTTATATATAAGATGCATTGTAACTATCAAACTTCATTCACAATCAACCTCGAGTTTATTATTGTATGATGAAATTGAAGCCACTTGTTGAGGTAAGTCTATTTTATTATTTATTTATTTATGTGTTAAATTTTATTATAATTTAGTGGTTAATTGATAATGATGAAATGATTTGTTATTATTTATGAATAGGATTCGACTCATCATTATTATAAAAAATTGCACCATTTGAAATGAATTAATTGTGGTTTAAAAAGGGTAGATTTTGACTTTTGCCAAATGCTTTTTGAGCTTGGGCCATTAACTTATTAACGTATGTTTAAGAAGATGAGTTCTTGGCCAATCAAAAGCAATTTTAGTTCTTCTTCCAAAACCCAAATGTAGTTTCATCGTAGATAGTATCTACAAGAAAGCTAGTGTCGCTTGACATAATCACTAAGGCCACCTCTAGTGGAGTCACGTGTACCCCTATTGCAATTTGATTGTGTAATTTTAACATCTCATATATATGATTACACCAATTCAAAATGATTCTTGTAAGATTTGAGGCTAAAATTGTCAATTTACTCATGTTATTTTAAAAGACCGAAAAATGACCAATTCCTAGCACTTTTAAACTACTTGGACAAGAAAATGCTTTATGGACGGACAAACAATAAGTACCACGTTATAAACATTTATACTGATATATGTTTTTATATACATTGTACTTGGAGTTGGGTTGGACCGAGGAACATGGATTATTACAATGATCCAAAATGGACACACTGTAAAATATATTCATAAACCATGAATCTAAATTGTATTTTTAGTGCTTTATCTCATATTTTGTATAATGATAATCTTTCACGGATCATTAGATGGATGGTTAATGTACTATTTTGAATCATTTTTGTTTATTTTGAAGAGGCTAAAGATGTAATTAAACATAAACAAACTTTAGTTTTTTTTTTTTTTGTGTGTGATGATAGATCGGACATAGAATTGTTGTGTAAAATGTTCAACAACACTTATGAATACCATAAGCATATGACTATATATTTTTGTTATATTAATAAAAATTCATATTTTTTCTTTGGAAAAAAATGTTTTTATATACACCGTCAAATGCATATGTGCATAGAATCCATGATATATATATATATGTAGAGATCCAATGATATAAATGCATAACATTGAATGATGCACATGCATGCATATTACCATAAATACTTTGCAACTTTTCACATATTGCTTACCTTATATGCATGTGTTTATGGTGTAATACAATGTACAAAAGGATACACATTTTCCATAGATAAAATGTTATAAATCATTTGCCATTTTTAGGTTTTATTGATATGTTATTTATGGATCTTTCTCAATGATTCTTAATGGTTGGTGGTTGTTTTAGTTGTCTTCAACCTAGGTGTTTCATTTTTCAAGGTAGACTCCTCTAATTGAAAGTTTCATCATCCTTCTATGAGTAATTTGTTTTTAAGGATTTGACTATAATCGATATTTTGTTTAATAATCTCACTCAGAACCTTTATTCAAAACTAATCTACCGCAAATCCGAAGCTCATCTCTCTCCTTTAGAAAGTTTTCTAATTTTCTCACAAGATTGAGATTCCCTTGTTTGTGATGTAACTACAAGAGCATCTTTTAAGAATGTTGGTGTTTGTTTCATGGCCATGCTAATTCATAAGCCTTTCATACCACTTATGGGTATTGAAAAGATTTGCTAACGTACATCAATGTATTTTTTAGGGGCGAAATTTCACCAATTGACTATTTTTTGGTCATTTTCTAAAAAAAATATTTGTTAATTTGGTTAAAAATTCGTCTACATAGGTATAATATTTGAATCATTAAAAAATACCCCGATGTACATATTGCTTTTGAGTGAGAAACCAATAGGTAATGTGCTATGGCTCTAGTATGCACTGAACTCTTTCTCTATTTGCAAGTTCTCCTTCAATTTCTAAATGCTAAGAGAATGCATGTATAAAAAGAGAGGGAAAAAAGGTGGTGCAATGTAGCTTCACTCATGATTACGAAGAAGAAGAAGAGACAATCAATTTGGCATAGTGTTAGAAAGGGTTTCAAACTCAATGTAGAACCAATTTGCAAGGGAATGTCTCGTCAAGATCTATATTCACACAAGAGAATGTGCCGAGAGAGGAGATGAATTTTTAGGGCATGAGTAAGAACACAAATTTTGAAAAAAAAGATTGCTAGGATGTTACTTGTCATCCACCTATCAAGAGGCGGGGTGTCATTTTCATTGTTTTTTTGCATATGACTTCTTAAACCGATGTAATGTTCATGATGGCTTCCACTTAACAATGGACCTTTTACAAGGTTGCTTCAGTACCAAGGGCAAACATCTCATTTTGGGGAATTGAACTTTAGTGAATGCAATAACAATACCTCACTTTCACCACCTTAACAAGATCCCTTAAATCAATAACACCATTTTTACTAAATGGTTCTTCTAGTTTCATTTATTTTCATTCTTCCCTCTCAACGAAATACATTCCTTATGACCCAACTTGCACACTTTGACTCTATTTGATGTAGTTTAGAAAACTCACCAATATCAAAATGTACACTCTTGAATTCAAGACAACGTATGAATTCCATTCAAAACATTTGTGCATTCATTAATATAAAAAAGTTAAAAAAAATCAATTGCAAGAGAACAAAGATAAGGGAGAGTATATTAATATGGAACAAAATCTTATGAAATATGTCATTTAGTGTTTGTGATTTGCAATTATTATTAACAATACATAAATAACAACCACAAGGCAGAATATATAATAATAGAATAAGCTAATCTTGTAGCAAAATGACCCACTTTCTAATCACAAATTTGATAAGAATTTGACATAAATTCTAAACATAATTAAAATTTCATCATAATCCAAATGTCATGCATGAAACAAAAATACTTGAAAATCACCCAAAATGATAGAAACTTTGATTGAAGTTATAAATCAATTGAAACTCTAACTTCTTGTAACCTCAAATTCCACTAAAAAAATATTGACTTCAAAATTGAAACCAAAAATATTAACTACAAAATTGAAACCTCATACTCCACCCAAAAATATTAACTTCTTATAACGTCATATTTTACCCAAAATTTTTTTATTAACTTAACCCAAAAAAAAAATTGAACTACATCAAATTCTACTTAAAAATACAAAAATATTGACTATATTCCACCCAAAAAAAAATTATCAACTTATAAAAAGTTTGATTGAAGTTATAAATCAATTGAAACTCTAACTTTTTATAAAGTCAAATTTCACTAAAAGCTAACTTCTTATAAAGTCAAATTTCACTAAAAGCTAACTTCTTATAAGGTCAAATTCCACTTAAAAATATTCCACTTAAAAATATTGACTACAAAATTGAAACAAAAAATATTACCTACAAAATTGAAACTCCAACTTATTGTAACGTCATATTCCGCCTAAAAAAAATTTATTGACTTAACCCAAAATAAAAATAAAAATTGACTACTACTGCACATTGCAAAGACCAAAAACACATCGACAATCACAATCAATAGAAATAACAACGCAAACAACCAAAAAAAAATGTTGGGCGACTTTATTTTTTATTTTTAAAATAGAAGAATCAAGAATAAAAATAATAAATGTACCGTGGATTCAGCATAGTGTTTCAATTTTCATTTCCACGACTATATCCCATGGCACTTGGAGCTCCTCTGTGTCCGCTGAAATCCCAAAATGGCCTCTGAATTTTGGGTCTCAAAGCCTCGCACGAGCAACGCCTTCACTCTCATTTTGGTCGCAGTCGCCTGTTTCTACTTGGGAGTTAGCTGGCAAGGCAGCGTCTACAGTCCTTTCACCATCGCTTCATTCAACCTCCTGGCGGCCTCTGAGAACAATTCGCAGCACGGGGCTTTCAGTTCGTCTCGATCTTCATTCACATTGATAAACCACGGCAACGAGAGCTGGTATATCGATGTCTTTGGGACTGCCAGCGAGGTGCCACGAGGTAGTGGGTTGATCGGCGGAATCGACTTGTGTTCACCATTGATGAGAGACTATGTCCCCTGTCGCGACAATGTGGACGCTGTCCGATGGCTTCCTTCGACCGCAAGAGGCGAGAATCTGGAGCGCCATTGCCCCGACGAGGAGAGCATTTGGTTCTGTCTGGTTCCGATGCCGAAGAAGTATAAGCGGCCGGTCCCGTGGCCCAGAAGCAAAGATGAGGTACTGTTGATGCGGAGCTCTGTAATTTCTTAAGATCTGTATGTAATGTACTAACAAGGAACGATCTATATGTCATGTTGTTCGGGCAATCTAACTTAATGACAATCTATTTTCCATCATATTTAGGGAACCTGTGCACTTGAAAATATTTTGGATTTGACTCAAGCACCCACCCAATTGTCATGTGGTAAACATAATGCAGTTAAAGATACATTTATGATTGTCTGCATATCATGTTGTGATGTGCATAATAATTACAAGGCAAGAATTATAAAACACGACAGGCCTATTAGCGGGAAATGATTGGGAAAATGATGATTGTCTACTTATCATGTTGTGATGTGCATAATTACAAGGCAAAAATCATAAAACGCGACAGGCCTATAAGGGGAAAGTGATGGGCAGCTTGTTGCCTAACGTTATAATCTACGGGTTGGGCAATGAATTGTTCCAAGGCCAAACTGATGTGGCAGGACAGAGAAAATGAGACTTAAATGGTACTGCAACACCTTGGAGGATGTGCTGCTGTAGGAGCTTCCTCAACCAAGAGAGCAATAACCAAACGAGGAAAGGTAACCAACAGGAGTAGGTTTATTTTTGTTTATTTGCTGTTGTAGTAAAGTCATCAAAACATTGTGTTGCTGCTGAAAAGGATGACTAGAAGACAGTGCTCAAGAAGGGTGAAAAGGCCAAATAGCTTTAAGAATGAAGCAAGAAAAAATATTGTCAACCGTGGGAGTTCAATTTGGCTAGTGGATTTGCATAATGAATGTAAAAGAGTGGTAAAGTTCGGCTAGAGATGTAGTGGATGGATCGGCCTCTTTACAGGTCATGGTAGGCTTAGAAGGTTTGTTTTTTCAGCATTAGTGTGTTGTGCTACCAAGGTGTAGAAGAGCCAGATTCAACATCCATGGTAGAAGGGATAAATTTTTTTAGCCATCATTGGCTCCTATTTGTCTAATGAGTTAGTGGATAATTGGATGGTTGATGACTTCGTATCAACCATGTTGGATACGAAGCATGAGATGATGAGTCAGGGAGCTGTTTCATTGTGAATGTTGGATGGCGCATACAAGGAGATCCACAATGTCCTAGATGGCATATATAAGGGGATTTACAACGTCTTAGATGTTCACGTCTTGGCCGAAAGGTCGTTGATGATTAGCAAGTTACAAGTGGAGGATTGATTAGTAATTCAATTCTATTGGTTGTGCTCTTGTAAATGTGGATGGATGAATAGGTTGTTGCCAAAGGAGGGAAGGTTGGTGATATATACAAGTTTTGTGCAGAGGTGCCAAAAGTTGCATTGGAAGCTGCAATTGATGAAGGGGTAGAAGTTGTCCTTTGTCTTCAGGAGATTAACTCGGTCTTAGTGAGTTTCCATTGGGTTTTTGATGATGTTTTCAGCCCCATTACAAGATATGGGAGACACCTTCTCCAGCTCAGTGAATCTCATGATCTTCCTATCTTGAATGGTCTTCCATGTTTTCTAGTCTCCGATGCATTCACATGTTTCCCTCTCCCCCTTGCTGACTATGCTGTCATTGCCTTCTCCCTCTATAGTACCCTTGCTCTCCTCCCCCATTGCTTCTGCTTCTAACACACCTCAGACTAGTATCCATTTCAATGAGGGCCTCGCTTACATTTATACCTCTTGTCTTAGCTAGTTGTCGCTACCCCTTCCCACTTTTTGTCCCTTGATTTGACTTCGACAGAGTACGAATTCCTCTCCAAGGCCATCTAGATGTTGGCTTGGACTCTTACCCTAACACAATCTGGCACCTCTATCATGCTACCAAACCTGGTCTTTGTCACATGAACTGTTGGTATCATGAGAAGTATAGACTCCTCGATAGGCAGTTCTGGTTTTCTCTCTCTCAGGACTCCCGTTCCATTCGCCGCCTTTGGAAAGCTTAATAGTGTCTCATGCGTCACAAAAAGTAGAAGTTGCTTTCCATCAGGCGACTTGAGCTTTAGGAAGCCCTCTTCCATTTGCTTAAGACCTTTTGGTGTACCCTTTTCCCAACTAAATGCTTTCCCACTTGACTTAGATTCTCAGTCCTTGTTTTCTCATACTACCTCCCTTTACAATATCTTGGGGTATCCTCCAGTGCACATTCTCTCCTTGTTGATGATATATTTCACACCTGAGTGCTAATAGATCCCACTATCTGATTGGGAGGCTAGTGATAGAAACTAAGTTTTACTTCACTAAACTAAGCAAGAAAGAAAGCAACTAAGGTTTTGGTAAAGAAGGAAAGAGAGGAAATTGTGTGCTTATTGATGGATAAGCAAGAGATTGAAGGCCCAAGCCCCAAGATTATGCCACACAAGACTAGCAAAAACATAGACCCACTCTACAAATAACAAAACCATAGATCTAACTTGCACAAAAAAGTGAAATCCTTTTAGATATTTTTTTTTCCTTGGAAAAAATCATAATTTCTATTCAAAGATTTAAAAGAAATTATATATTGCATATGCTTCCAACATTTATACATATTTAGTTTATAATGTCTTGTAAGACTGCGAACATGATTTTTTATCACTGGCATCCTTTTGTATTCGAAAAAGGAAATGCACTTGAACAATCCTATTTGAACTCAACATTTCTAACCAATCTATCAACTAAGCTCAAAATTACTTCAATACTAAGATCTAAAGAGTCTCTAAAAGCATAAAAGTTCATGTACATCATTACATATTTCGATAAATAAATAAAAACTCCGTTGTATGTCAACCCAAACTATGAATCCTCAGCTCATCTCGATTCATAGCAAATTTGAACCCATCAAGACTCATAAATAGAGTGTGTTACTACAAGCAGTAGCACTCAATCCTTGGTTTCAACCTTCACCCACATCCCCTGTTCCGCCTGCAAATATCTTTGGAGAGGGAGTCAACTACAGCGTTCAGCTTTCTGTATACATGCATGCATGAAATTGATAAGAAGCTTGCTTTCACCTGCTTTAGGCGATCATAAATTTGTGTAAGAAGCAAAATTTTGATCCTAAAAAGGCCCTTCATCTAGTTAATTACTATCGTGGAGTCTCCAAGAATTTGTAATCTTTTAACCTTATGTTCTACAGTCGTCTTGAACAACAATTTTAGGGTCATCAACTCTACATAATTATTTGGGTCAACACCCAATCCAGCCTTAAATTTAATGAAATAAGTTTCTGATAGATGTAGAATCCCTCCAACACCACAAAGAGCTAGTTCACTTTGCCTTACACCATCTAAATATCCCCACGAACCATAATTCTCTATTGTTACCTGGGATATATGCCTTTTGCTTTGATTGTCTTTTTCAAACTGTAAAGATTGTTCTCACCTGAATTGAACATTGAAATGTTGGAATATTGTGATCACTGAAAATAGCAGAGTTCCAAGAAAGTCAAATTCAAGTAGCAACCAATGGCAAGGCTTTAAATATCTTAAGGTCTCTTTTGTAGAACCAAATCCTTAAACAATGTTCTATCTTATCACCCTTCCATAAGTCCTTTCCTCCTATTATAACCTCCAGCTTTGACCAAACCATTTTTACATAAGGAGATTTGACCAATAGATGTAGAACAATTTCCTCATCCTGTTTACAAAGTGCGCATTTGCCAAGTCCTTGCCATGTTGAGAAATATAGCTTGGACATAAACTTTTGCATAGGTTCAGTGTGAACACGTTGGAAATAGTTCGAGATATTTCAAAAAGTAACTCTATTTTGTGACTCACTTTAGGAAAAAGTGAAAAGTCTTATATTTAGTTGTTGAGTCTAATAAACTGTATTTCACACATTATTGATTTAGACTAGGATTAATCTCAATTGTACATCTCACTCAGAGATTAGGGTTTTGGCTAAAAGTATAAAGATAGGTCAAGATAGAGAGTACAGACACGTTTTTTTTGTCGGACAGGGACAACAACCAATTGAGCAGAGCTGAAGAATAGGAGAAGAGCCAGAGTAGCCATCTATACAGTAGATTCGTATAGTCGTAAAACAGATCCGTATAGTCATTTGGAGACGTATAATAGATCTATACAGTCGTACAGATCCGTACAGTCTTCCCTGCAAGCCGTTTCTTCTTGGTTTTGTGCAGATTTATTTCCGAGGTGATTTTGTTAACCGTGAAACTATTGTTTTAGCATCTTGTGGAGGTTTACTTGTAAGCTTTGAATAAGGAATGAAAAGCTGATTTTGAAGGAGAAATTATCTGTGTATGTGTGAACTGTTTTATGCTTCCGCTATTTACATTTTCAGCCATTGTGTGATTGATGCTATGATCTGAAATTAAATTCAGCAATTTATCTATTTAATTGAAATCATAAAGACAATAGTCACCTAGGGTTGGGAATTTTACATGGTATCAGAGCTATTTCTCTGATTGAGATTCTCAAGGGTTTGTAGCAGTAAATCAACTGCTGGAAACAAGGACCAGAAGTTAGAGGGTTTCAATATTTCTTTTAAGGATTACTTTTCAGATTTGGGAGTTTGTGCGGTAGATCTTAGAGATGGAATTGCCTACCCTCGAATTCGAGGACAAATTGTATGGCGCCTCAAATTTTTTGTCTTGGAAAGTTAGGGTTACACTCTTATTGGAAGAGAGTGATCTTTGGGATATTGTCAAGGATGTTGTGCCTTTGCCTACAGATCCGTAGTAGTTGGCAGCTCACAAGAAGAAGTGAAGGCCAAGCGGATGATTATGGATGCAGTTAAGGATCACTTGATTCCTCACCCATCTAAGAAGAAGACGACAAAGGAAATGTTCGATGCCCTAGTTAGCCTCTACCAGAGTGAGAACATAAACAATAAGACGATATTGGGGAACAAACATAGATCCATAGAGATGACCAGATCAGATTCAGTTACCAGTTACCTTATGAAGCTCATGTAGATTCGTGATCAACTTGCAGCAATTGGGGAGAAGATTGCAAATGCAGAGTTGGCGAACATGGCATTGAATAGATTCCTAGATTCATGGGAACTATTTTTCAAAGGTATTTGTGCTCATGAAAACATTCCTAACTTGAGAGGATATGGAATGACCGTATCTAGGAGGAGACATAGATGGAGTCAAAGGCAAACAAGAAGGGTGGTGATGAGAACTTACCCCTATTTGGTCAGACAAATAATGGTAGAGGTAAACTACCTAGCAAGGGTAAGGGAAAGAATGAGGAGTTAGCTTCACAGTTAAGGAAGAAGGACTTGAGTAAAATCGAGTGCTTCATTTGTCATAAGCAAGGGCATTATGCATCACAATGTCTAGATAAGAAGAAGGGCAAGCCGCAAAAGTAAGCAACAACAAAAGTAGATAACAACCTTTACAGAAACTCAGATGAACAGGTTTGTTGCCAAGTTTGAGAAAGATTTCTCAATGGTATCTTGCCTTTCTACCAGCATAGTTTCGAGGAATGCTTGGTACATGGATAGTGGGGCATCTTGTCATATGACATCAACATGGCAGTTGTTTTCTAGTCTAACAGAGTAGGATTCAGGGGTTCAGGTTGAGCTTGGTGATGATGCCAAGTGTCCAATAGCAGGAGTTGGTACCATTCCCTTCTATCTCTAGTCAGATAACTCGTTAGAATTTGATGATGTTTTGTTTGTTCCAGGTCTCAAGAAGAATTTGATTTCAATTTCGGTTATGGAGGATAAGGGCTATGTTGTGGAGTTCAAGAACCCACAAGTCTTTATTAGGCTGAAAGAATTTAGCTCAGATACAACTCAGGTAATAAGGGTTAGAGAAGGTAATCTTTACAGGTTGTAGGGTGAACTTGTTCAAGCTCTAGTTCATAATATTGTCAACTTTTGCGAGTTGTGGCACAAGAGGATGGGGCACATGCATTACAAGGTGTTTCCTATTCCAAGGGAGATAGTCATAGGTCTTTTGGAGTTCGGCATTGGGCAACGGGGAGTGTGTAGAGGGTGCACTTTTGGCAAGCATGCCAAGGCTGCCTTCCCAAGCAATGAGCATAGGTCTAAGGAGATTCTAAACCTAGTGCATTCGGATGTTTGTGGATTGATGTCAGTAGCATCAATTTTAAGAAGCATGTATTATGTTTCTTTTATTGACGACTTCTCTCGCAAGACTTGGATCTACTTCTTAAAGACCAAGGATGAGGTCTTTAGTAGTTTTGAGGAGTTCAAAGCTCTAGTTGAAAACTAGACAAGGAATAAGATCATAGTCTTGAGATTGAACAATGGGGGTAAGTATACCTCCAAGGTGTTCAAGGGTTTTTGCAAGGAGGTAGGGATCAAGAGGGAGCTAATTGTTTCATTCAACCCACAATAGAATGGGGTTGTAGAGCGGAAGAATTGATCCATCGTAAGGGATTGCTAAGGCCATGATTCATGATTAGGACTTGCTGATGTTTCTTTGGGTAGAGGCATGAAACATAGTAGTCCACATCGAGAACAAGTGTCCTCATAGGATCTTGGAGGACAAGACACTAGAGGAAACATTCACTGGTGTGAAGCTAGGTGTGAGTCATTTTCGCATCTTTAGATGTCCTATTTATATCCATGTACCAGTGGAGAAGAGGACCAAGTTGGAACCCTCCCGCAGGAAAGGTTTATTTGTAGGTTATAGTGAGACTTCAAAGGCCTATAGGGTCTATATTCCAGAGAAAAGGAAGACAATAGTGAGCAAGGATGTAAAGTTTGAGGAAGACTTTGCATCCAGGAAGTCCCATGACTTGATTCCAATGATAGAGGATGAGTAGCAGGAAGCTTCGAAGCTTGAGCCAAGGTCACAAGTGACTTCTAGTGTAGGACAACAACCTTCAAGTGAATAGGAGGAGACATCAACTCCTTCCAGTTCTGTCAGGAGACCTTGATGGTTCACTTAGACATTGAGGGGTGCTCAGGAGTATGTTGAGACTCTTAGGAGCACATTCAAAGAGAGCAAACCTCCAAAGAAGTTTCCAAACTACATGGCATTGATGGGAAACATCATAGGTTCAAAGCCTTCCAACTTTCGGGAGGCAGCAGACCAACAAGTATGGTGGGATGCCATGGTGGAGGAGTACACCTCCATTGTATTGTTCCCAAGCCAAGATGCCAAGAGCATTGCGTTTTCTTTGATTTTTATGTATTTTTTGGTTGTGGCATTTCGTCAAACACTTTTCTGATTTTGGTCTTTTAGGTTGCGCTAGGGTTTATACTGATGGTTTTTATGTGTGTTTGCAACAATAATCAAAAGATATAGCAATGGAACATACCTCAACAAGATGCAAGATCAACAACACAAGGAATAACCAAAAATACCTCAAATTTGATTTTATTCATAACAATGGCTGTCCTCATACAAAAGGGAGCAGAGATGGAATACATATAAGATAGTAGAGTGTCTGGCTGATATGGCCTCCAAAATACAAGATAGAAGAAGATCCAGGCTTCCAAAAGTCTCTACAAGCTGAACACCAAATAACACTGAAGACCAATGGATATCCTCTACTGAAGGTGATGCCTTCTCTCACAATGTGCAAGTCCTGGCTGGAATAGATCAAGGGAAGTACGACCTCTATGATGGCCTCCAAGCACCGCAAAACTCCCTGAGAAGGTAGATCTGATGATGGCAAGAAGGTATGAGAAGTCTCATAGCAATAGCTCATCCAGAAGACCCCCAAACCACAATATCCCCAATAACATGTGCGCCCTCCTAACTGAACCAAGCCAATAACTCGACGTCCAAGAATATAGCTTCCAAACCCCTAAGGAAGATTCCAAACTGTAGATCGGGCCATGTGAAACACCCTGACAAAGTCTCAGGCTGAAAGACGAAGAACTGACCCACCAGAAGATTGATTCCTCTATCTGCAGTGCGCCCTCCTTCTTCCCAACTTGTGCTAAGCCCAATAAATAAAAAGACAAAGAAACCTCCTTCGAAAAGGGCTAGGAAAGGCGCCCTAGGCCCTACAAAGAATACCTAGAAGTCCTTTTCCTCAAAATCCTTCTCCTCTACCTAGATCGTGCTATTCTCCTTAAGGTGGTGTGCCCTCCTACTGGAAATCCCTTGTAGCTGCGCACCCCTTCTCTTCTGTACCTGTAGATGATGTAGAATCCACCTGAGATTGAATAGATCTGATGTAGAATGGTGAGGGAGGAATCTTTCACATCCGTGACCAAGCTTGGACCAGGTTGAGTGGGATCTTTCACATCCGTGACCAAGCTTGGACCAGGTTGAGTGGGATCTTTCACATCCGTGACCAAGCTTGGACCAGGTTGAGTGGGATCTTTCACCACCGAGTTGATCTCTAGGGTTTGTTAAGTCAAAACCCTCAAAACCCCCAAGTGCATGGGCTCACTAGCAAGAAGCCAGATATCAAATTATAAAAACATAATGAGAGAATAGAAGCCCCTATCTCTCTTTTATCCTCCCTGCTCACCTTGTCTCTCCAAGTGACTTTTACTTTATTTAATCATTAATTAATTAATTGAATTACTTTAATTAATTAATTAACCATTTTACCTCTAAAAGTCGTTTATCTCTCCTTGTGGCTTCTCTGGCCACCGAAAGTCATTTCTCATCATCCTATCCTGTAGTGCTATTCCTCCCGATTCTGATGAGCTATTACACTAAGAGGTTCCTCCAAGTATTATGCCCAATATGACCTCCTTAGTGAATATAATTAACATATAGCCCAAAATAACTCAAAATTACAAAAATCGTCGGAATGCAACGGAACCAAAGCCAAGCTGTGCGGAATGGATCATGATGATGAAATAAAATGAGCGATGCAAGTTGGACCCCAAAAAACCCATCAATAGCTCTTGTACTCGCTATAACCTCCATCTGGCTACTCTGGTCATCATAACACTCCTTAATATAATGATGTCCCAAAGTGGGGACATTACATCCATCATGAACAATGATATTTGGGACATACTGCTGTAAGATTCCCAAGTGGAATTGTGTGGAATGCTTTGAGTTTATGATCTTTTGGTTGATGCGTTTTGTCAAACAATTCGCACCTGTAGCTTCCTTGAGCTCATATTGGGGTTTGATGTTGACTTTTATAGCACAAATAGTTTGCAATGATGGAAATAAACTTTAACAGCGATGAAGCTAATAGAAACAACAACAAAGAATAGCCACAAAACTCAGATTTGTATTTATTTATTTTATAGCTGACCTCAATACTATAGAAGAGCGGATTAGGAAATATATATAGAAGAATGGAAGATGTGGCTGATAGCACCTCCAAGATACAATAGAGAACAGAGATATTGGCTCCCAAGAACCTCCACTAGCTGCATGTAAGAGATCTACAAGATCAATTTCTTTCCCTTCCTCCAAACTATTGTTTCTTTGGCTCATTTGCGCCATCACTGGTTATAGCAAACCATGAAGATTCAATATCCTCAAATTTGACCACAAAACACGAAGAAACTGCTAAACACTTGTAAGGAAGAGTATGGCTGGCCCATAAGATGAATTTCTTCTATCAAATATGCAAGATCTGTTCCTTAGGCAATAGATCTACAACTCCTAGTGTGCCCTCCTTTAGTATTTTTTCCTAGCTTTGATAATAATAGTTACTGAAAGAGAAAAACCCCCAAGAATGCCAAGGAAAGTCGCTCCAGCTATGGAAAATGCATGCAATGTTATATCTCTTCAAGATCCCAGTTGTAGAATCCAAATTGAACTTCCTTAGATTGAACAATGCACCCTTCCTGCAAAAAACTCTTCAGCAGTGCACCCTTCTTCACAGATGATAGCTGAAATGGATCAAAACTAAATAGAATGTTGAGGGTGGAATCTTTCACCACCTTGGCCAAGCTTGGACTAGGAAAGGAGGGATCTTTCACCTCCGTGCTGATCTCTAGGGTTTGCCTAGCCTGTTATCGCCCAGTTTGTAGCAAGGATAAAAGGCTAAAGGTTGGAGAGTCAAACTGGCGTAACAAGGACCAATCCCACCCAATGTCACCACAATGGGATGGTTCTTTCTATTTAGGGTGGTGAGGCCCAGGGGAGACGTCCCTGGTGACCTGAGGTTTTGAGAAGGCAAAGGATTATAAGACAAGGATAATTTCCTCCCTCATAAGTCACCACCGAGCAGATAGTTTGGCTAAATAGCCAATAATAAAGTAAAACCTCCAAAGAGATACACCTGCCTGAGACAAAGCAACAACAAATTGATATATGCAAGCTTTGATCAATGGGTTAGTACTTCATATAAATCAATGACTATCTGATACACTTATAAGCAATTTGATAATAAATATTGACGAAGTCAATGTTTATTAAATAATAATGAAAATTATGTCACTTCTTCAATAAATGCTGAAACAATATGACATTCACTGCAACAAATCAACACTTCATTCAATTAATGCCTTGAATCACCATTCAATTGCTTATAAAGAAAACGTTTAGCTGCACTAGTGATATTATAGCTAAGGATGACGACAACAATAGGTTAGTTTCTAGGCTAGGGTTAGTAGTTAGGGTTTGATTCAAGGTTTTAAAATGACTGTGATTAAGTTCACTTCGAAGCAAGAGGTCTTTAGGTCAGTGCCTTAGGGTTTAATGGAGTCAAAAGTGAAGGATGCAAGAGCCGAAGGACTAGGATAGTACAGCTAAGGACTAGAGGGAGAAGCTTTGAGGTGTTGCTAGAGCAAGGCCTCAAAGTCAAAACCCTAGGGGAGAGAGGCTCACCTTGGTGTAGGGGAACTAGGCCTTGGTGCTCTCCCCTCCTTCCTTAACTCAATGGAAATCACGACTAGTTGAAGAGATAGAATAAACCAAGACAAGAGGGTTTGATGAAGCAAAGTGTTGCTACAGCAAGGCTCTACCAGCAAACCCTAGAAAAATCGGCCCAAAGTGTAGAAGGCCTAGGCTTTGAGGCGTCTCCTTCTTCTCAGCTTGTAAATAGTACGGCTAGCAAGAGGGAAGAAAGAATGAGAGTGTAGCTACTACTAGGCTCTCTCCTTCTTCAAACAATGGCTGAAAAATCTCTCAATGGGGACATGAGACAAGGACCTACTTGTGTGCTTGTCACCTAGGGTTTATTCAGCAAAATTATAAATATATGCAAGAAATAAGTAATGCAACCATTCAATCAAGAAATTTTGTAGAAAAATACTTACATATCACCAAGAAAAGCATAGCAAACCCTAGTTGTAACACCTTCCATTAAGAGAAATGCCAAAATATGCCAAAAAAGTCTTCCTTCAACAAGTGCACCTCACAAATTCAGCCAATAACCCAAGAGAGGGCGCAAATTTCAGAACTCACTATTGAGTGAGTGAGAGATCATGAAAAAATGAAGGTAAAAATCCTTCATTTATACAAAACCATGACCTAATTTTACATTTTAGGTCATGAAACAGGACGACAAGGCCAAAATACTAAAATCATATTGTTTTACATTAAATGCTCAAAATTAAAACCTAATCAAGCTAAAAAGAGACATCAAGCCCCTTTGAGGGAGATGTTAGCCCCTTCTAGGGAAAATGGGGCATCCTGGAGCAAAACGTTAGCTCTCCTTGGGCTTCTCCAACCTGCCACACGCGCCAATACTGCCTAGTTTGCCTCCCAGGACGTCCATAAGGCTGGATGACGTCATGGTCATCATGGGTGACGTCATAGGCCTTCCAAGGCCAACGTTCCACTGAAAAAGGGCCAATCCCCTTAGGTCAAGCTCTGCTAGGGTGCCTCTGATGGAACGTCTTCCTCTTCTCCGGTGCAAAGCCCCTGATCCATCTCTGTCCTGTCTCTCCCCCCTGATGGGGTCTCAACATCCATCTGATGGGCTCTTCAGCCCCATGGAGGTTCGAACTGATCATCTCCCCATGTGTACCAGTCCAAAATGGTACCTGTCCGTTGGGCATGATCCTGCACATCAATAGCTATGCCCTCCATGGGCTCATCGGTCACATGGATCATAGCAATGTCAATCACATCTCATCATCAATATTATTAAACATGTGCATAAAATCCCTAATATATCAGTTAAAAGCTCAAAGACGTTACACAAGCCTCCAATGCAAGTTTGGAGAAAAAGACAAGGCGTCCTATTGGGCTAGTGTCCACTGGAAAAGGAAAGTTCCGGGAAGAGACCTCATCCAAGCCATGTAAGTGGGTGATGTGGTCAGGGGATGTCCAAGCATCTGGTGCAATGAGGGTCAAGGATGCAAGAAACGTTACCCATGGGTGCCTTTGTAGAAGGCGAGCTGTACCTGTCCTGGATGCAATTTTTCCAAGCCCATTCTTGCTTTTTATTCTTATTCTTTTAATTCTTTTATTCTTTATTGTTTTTTGTTCAAGAGCTAATCAGGGGACACTGCCCTGGAGTGGTGACCAGTGGTGACAGCGTTACCCACAAGTACTTTCACATAAATGAGAAGGCTGGCTCATGATGAGACCCCCTTTCCCTTGGCCATGCAACCAAGAGTCACTGCCCTGGCATGGTAAGCAGTTGGTGGTAATGTCATACTGCTAGGTGCCCATGGACCTAATAGGCTGGCTCGTGATGAGACCCCCTATCCTCTGGTTGGGTCTTGTTTTATTACTTTTCCGGGTTCCTCTTGTTTCTTGCTGAGAAGGCATTTATTGCTTTCTCGGGGATCCCTGGGCGAAGCATCTGGAGGTTTTATTCTTGGGCTTTTATCTTTTACCAGCTTGCTTTTACCTTCTGGGCCTTAGCCCCATCTTCCCACGAGATAAGGTGCAGTCCTGAAAATAGGTCAACCCAGTGCCCAGACAAGTGGAATGGGATAGGTGAGTCAGAAGCAAGATGAAAAAGTGGTGCTGTGAAGGGAGCGGATGATGGATTTTCAAAAATCCCCCCTAGTGGCAAACCAATAACCTAAGGACACAGGCTTACTAGGGCATCCTGTCGGTCCCCCCAGACATGGTCAAGTGTAAGATCCAAGCATTTGTTAGAAACAAAAGGAATCAAATGCACATATTCAAGGGTTTTGATGATCAAAGTGACACATACCATGATACTTGGACTAATTACCTCATGGAGCAAGAACCATCTTTGACACAAGACCAAGCCGATGGTGATGGATGTTGCTGCTGCTGACGAGATAAAGGTGCTGGAAGAAAGAAAAGGTGGGCCCTCCAGGGCCATGCTAAAGTCAATCCTGCTCTCGGTACTCCATGTCTAGGACCTGTGGGCCTCGAGACATGATCTCCTAGTTATCCCTAAAAGTTAGGGATAACATCTAGCTCCAACTCGGGGACATGTGCTCACCGTAGAGCGCATGAGAACCTCATCATCTCTAGCATAACCTGTTTACCTTCTTGATCTCAATAACAACTATTAGCAACCGATTGGGGTAGTAATGCCACCCCATCATAGATATATATATAGGCTGAAATAAAACAATCATAATTATGAATGTGAAAGCAAACTACTTACCTGTACTTACCAGTTGGCTGGATGTTGGGTGTAGTCAAACAACCAGTGAAACCAATCCAACAACGTCCCACTATACCTGCCTTTGTGCTTCATCATAAACCAAAATAGTGATAAGTCAAGCACAAAAATGTCATGGGTTAGAATATATATCATATCTTGGAAATCAAAAAGTCTAACCCATGGAGGCGGGTGGGAGGGTTAAAATCATGCCATGTCAATCTCTGATGAAAGTGCTCAATCCACTTCAGGAAGGGGTCATGAAAAATCCAAGGTTCAGAACACCGACTCAATAGGTCTGCAAACTGGCTACCTAGGACGTCTTCACACTCTGAAGGGACCGACAAGGATCTGGCAGATGACTGGCAAACTCTTAAGGGAAAGTTGAAACACTGAGATGATAGACTTGAACATGTAGTTTTCAACCAACCCTTGGATTCTAGGGTTTGCTTCAGAGGAAACTCAATATGGAAGACATATCTCCCAACTACACCTCTAGAGATACAACAAAGTAATGTAATGGGAGGTGGCTGAATAAAGCTGTCATAAGAGTCTTTCTTGAGGTACACAATGCCCTCACTCCTATCAAGACCTGAGCACAGTGGTGGTTGATAATCATCTTCATAGAATAAATCCAAGTGCTCGGAAGAACAATCATCAAAGTCCTCAAGGTATGACCGAAAATTATTAGGAGAGCATAGTATCAAGTCATCCTTGGGTGTCTGAATAATCATGTCATGTTCTTGTTGCCAAATGCTAAACTTCTTATTAACTTAAGGTAAATGCAACTTTTGAAAATAACCCTCGATGTCGTAAATGGGATCCCCATCATATCCAATCACATCCCATTTATGTTTTCTGACATGTATGAACTCATTAATATTATCAACAAAGCCATCATTTTCATCATAACATGAAGGGTTTAGGAAATCCAAAACTTCTTCACTTTCCACATCATAAGATAGAGAATCATTAAAAATTTGGAAAGGGAAGTAACTCACCTTGCTCACTTCTTCCTGTGCAGGAGCTTCAAGTACTCGGATGTCTTCATCAAATGGAAGACTTGCCTCTACATCTTTTAGTTGTCCGAAGGATCCATTTCTTCTTTAATGTTTGAGTCATAGAATAAGGCATCATAAAAAATTTCAAAAGGAAAATAACTTACCTCATTCTCTTCATTTTTTGCAGGAGGAATAGGATCTTGGAGAGCTTCGTCGGATGGAGGAGCGGTCATTGGTG
>JZKD02S1314760.1:613002-630283 GCA_000966675.3 Picea glauca
AAGGTGCAATCCTACAAATAGGTCAACCCAATGCCCGGACAAGGGGAATGGGATAAATGAGCAGGAGACAAGATGAAACAGTGGTGCTATGATGGGAGCGGACGATGGCTCTTCAAAAATTCCCTAGTGGCAAACCAAAACCTATGGGCACAGGCTTGCTAGGGAACCCTGTCAATTCCCCCAATCATGGTCAAGTGGGCCAATGTAAGATCCAAGCAGTTGTTAGAGATAAAAGGAATCAGATGCATATATTTAAAGGTTTCAATGATCAAAAGTGACACATACCATGATACCTGGACCAATTACCTCATGGAGCAAGAACCTCTTCTGATACAGGACCAAGCTGATGGTGATGGATGTTGCTGCTGCTGACAAGATAAAGATGATGGAAGAAGAAAAGGATGGGCCCTCCAGGGCCATGCTCAGGTCAATCCTTCTCTCGGTACTCCATGTCTAGGACCCGTGGGCCTCAAGACATGATCTCCTAGTTATCCCTAAAAAGTGGGGATAACATGTCCAAACTCATATCATCAGGAAACACATCCCACATTTTTGTCGTCATTAGGAAAATTCACTTTTTAAGAGTCCCCATAGGTTTTTTTCATGCCTTGGTGTCGAACACATCTAGGGCATGTGTTGGATACGTGTTTGGCACATGTCCTGTTTTAGGACATGTGGAAAACACATGTCGGACACTTGTGGGTGTGTCATTTGTCCGACACACAGGATAGTGACACAAGCCCCTTGAGGGACGTGCCTTATTACTTAGATGTACACATAATTTATTAATAGAGTTTAAAGGAATCATTTTATTCATAAAAACAAAATGCCTGACTATTTGTGGCATTTAAAAAAGATGAACAAAATAGCTGAAGATCCTTCAAATACCTACAATATTGTGTGCTCTAGCTTCTTTGATGTTGTGTCCACTTCCCAATGTGATTCCCTTGCAAAAAAACACATCCCTAGTGAAGTTATGGTTTGAGAATTCAGACTGTCTTCTTCCTAGAAATTTTTCAGACCTTGAATCACTAAAAAATCTCTAAAAGCACTGGTTTTAGGCTTTCATACACAACTGAATGTTTTCATAGCAGAAAACTCTCAATCTCAGAAAAAAACAACAATAAAAGTGATATTGTCATGGGAAAAGGTCATTTTTAATATAAAATGTCGGCCAAGTTATTGCCATGGACTTGGAGAGTTATTGGAGACTTGTAACGTTTTGCTCGAATTCTGTGAGTTTGGTCAAACTTATTTTGCTAAAAATGGCAACTTGGTTTGCCAAGATGATGAGCCGAGTTGACTGATAGAATACTCGCCATACTTTGTGAGTTCTGTTACTATGCTCATTGCTCATCTTCCCATGAATGTTCTTTTTATGTTCTTTTTGGTTTTCTACATTTATTTGCCAATCCTCTTCTTATATTGAGCTCATTGTTATGTACAAAATATTTAAAATAACATAGTAAACTAGAATACGCACAATGTACACGAAGTATGAGTGTGGAGCACAGCTTGCAAAGAGATAATAGTGATGAGTTACATAGTAACTCGTATATTAGGAGAACCTCCTCCAAATAACCTGAATACATCTATATAACTAAATCGTATGTTCCCCTTCCCCATAGTGACTATATTGACCTCTATAATATATATATATATATATATTTTAAGTTTTTTCCCTCTCCCCCCATTACACATGTGGGCTCCCTATTACATGTACATTTAATCCCATTACATATACATTCAACCTCATATATATCCCCCATAGGGTCATAACACTTATATCTACTAGTGTAGATGTTTATGAACTTTCACTCTGCTAAATTATAAATTGCTTGCTTTTTCTTTGACAATGCAAGTGATTTACTATTTCCTTGCAAAATTCATTTTAGATAATTGCATGTTTGAAAATGAAAAGTATTTTTTGTAGGTTAGGCAGGTGCTTGTGATTGACATCTAGTTCACATGTACAAATTCCCCTTGTCATATATTGCCTTTGATATTGTCATATTATCATCTGATGCTATTATTCAATTGATTATTTTTAATGCATATTGGTGTTCATGAACTTTCAAGTTTCATATGCTAAATCACTTCCTTTTGCTTTGTTGAAGGGGGTATTTTATTACTGGAGGTCAACAGGATTCTCAGGGCTGGAGGTTATTTTGCTTGGGGAGCACAACAGGATAAACAAAAAGAGAACGTGCAGGAAGCCTTGAATGGTACTTAAACTCAAAAATCATAATGATACAACAAAAGATTTAAGGCAGTCAGGTTTGACATAAAAGTTTCATAACAGTTGTCCTTAGCAAGAAAGCAAGTCTTTTTCCTCTACTTCTATTGTTACCACTACCTTTCAAACTTTTGTAAAATTTATAATTCAATAACAGACAGTCATTCAGTGGCCAGTTTCTCTACTAAGTTACTTCTCTGCTATCTTTCTGTGTTGGTTTAACTGTAGTTGGAAGTCATTTTCACCATTCTCTTTGTTAAGAGTGCATTCACCAACAAAAAATAGTTGTGCTCTCTTGTAAGGGTGTTGATACTTAGAATGCATTTGGTAATCCTGTTTACTGGGTCAAAATTTATGGATTCCATTTGAAAGAGGAGAAAAAAGAAAACAAAAAACCCTTGCTTTATCACAATATTGTTAGTAGCTGCCACAGGAATACATGTCCTATACCAAATTATTGTTTGATATTAAAGGCTGATATATAGAAATTTGGGTGTCTATGAGTCTTCGATTTATCAAGCTCTCTTGTTAGGTATACCTATTGGAATTTTATAGATGAGCAATGCTACCGCTCAAACTCTCACTAACGGAAAGTCCCGTCCTGCAAAGGAGAGCTTGGGGAAACTATTAGGCAAGCCACCCACTGTCACCTCAGTGGCCTTGCCTCTTCATTTTAAGGCTAGGGTTTCTAACCTATGGAGGGTATTCTTAAAGGGTTAAGACTAAGTCCTATCATTGTATCTGGAAGGGGAAGGTTCAGGACTTGGTTTGACTTGGAGCTTGGTACTATCCTCTCTGAAGGGTAAAGCACATCAAGTACGAGAGAAGAAAAGTCAAGAACATTAATTGTTGATGAGCTCAAGGTAAATAAAGCTTAGACAATAATGCTCAATTGAAAGTGCTTAGAACATAGTGTATTGCTTCCAATTAAGATAGTATAGGTGCCAAAGTAATCAAAGCAACATACCATTCACCATATATCATTCATCATCATCTAGAAGCATCATTAATCATTGTCATCTCAAAACTCATATGTCAAAGTTAACCAACGAAATTGCAACTAGGTAAAATTGTAGTGCTCTTGTTAAACCACGAGTTACTTAGATCAATGTGTGAACTATTACCATCAACATTCAAGATTGTGAGCCAAGAACCTTGTGACTAGGAAAAGTGCAAACTGTTGCTATTAGGACTGCAATATTGAAAGGAAGAGAGAACAACCTTATGCTTGTGTGTATGAGACAAACATGAAAAGAAAACAAACATATTTATATCATGTACCCCGGAATATTAATGTGTGTCAACAATGATATAGTAGTGTTTTGATTGCAAATTTTATACCACAACACATGTACCAAAGGGACAACACAATTACACTTATCTAACCAATGAAATAGAGCAGTCTTGAGACCAATATTTTGTTAAAGTTTTACTTATACAACTAGCAATTACAATTCTTCTTTATTATTACAATCATTTAGCACATTAATTGTATAAATAAGATCATTGAAAGAGAGGCAATCACAGAAACAATAGAGACACACAGATTATCCTGGGAAACCCTCATGTGGAAGAAAACCCAATAAAACTTCCTCAATATAGATAGACCAAATACCAAACAAAAGATCCTCCTCTACTCCTTCACTAGGAAGAGTAGCGCACCACTTAACCAAGAAATACCAAGAGATAGACCAAAACCCTCCTTGACGTCACCCCTAGTTGCAATAGTTTCTCCTCCAAGACTTGTGCATTGCAGAGCTGGTTGGTGAGTGTGTTCAAATGAGGCACTGGCCTCTCTTATAAATAGTGGTCTGGCCAGCCTATAATTAGGTCTGGGCCGACCTGTCACTTTACCCTCTTAATTTACAATTCGCTGTCAAGGCACAGTAGGGCCGACTTTTACTAAGGCACAATAGGGCCTAATTAAATATAATATAATAATATTATTCAACTCTCTCTCAGGTAGAATATTCTTCGAAGTTACAATATTTCAACACTCCCCCTTAACAAGAAGGGTATTCTACTGATAACATTAATAACAACTGACTGGACTCAATACATCATCAAGAGGAGGGGACATCATCATCGACATCGGGAACACTGTCGATCATATCTATAGGTCATCGGAAGTTTTTCTCATCATCAACATCAGTAGAAACTGAACATCATCATCATCCGTGGCGCGGAGTTGGAGTAACATCATCATCATCAACAACACGAAGTTGGAACAACAACATCAATGGAAACACCAGCATGGAGCTGGAGTAACATCATCATCATCATCATCATCAACACGAAGCTTGAATATCAACATCAATGGCAACAGAATGAGGCAGGTGCATCAACTACATCTGTGGTACTCTGATAGACCGTCCTTACCGGACCTTCGTGATCTGCCCAGGAATCATAAGATTCCCTAGGATATAAAATCCTAACTGAGCTACCACGTGGTACTCTGACAGATCGTCCTTACCATACCTTTGGGATCTGCCCAGGAATCATAAGATTCCTTAGGATATAAAATCCTAACTGAGCTACCACTACTGACCACAGCTAGCATATACATGCACATGTACTTTGATAGATCATCGTTACTAGAACTTTGGGATCTGTCTAGGGATGATCAGTCCCCTAGGATATAAAATCCTAACTGATCTACCCGTTGTTGGTAAGGATACCCTAGTATCATCAACATCACTCCCCCTTTCGAGGGAGGTCCTTTCGGACTACACCAAGCTTGTCTCGGAAGTACTCAAACTTCACACGAGACAGAGGCTTAGTCAACATATCTGCAACTTGCTCATCCGTGCCAACATATTGGAGCTTTATAGCTCCCTTCTGCACCATGTCATGAATGTAGTGATACTGGATCTCTATGTGCTTCGTCTTATCATGGACCACTGGGTTCTCTGTCATCTTTATGCAACTCTGGTTATCACATAGAATGATGGTAGCTTCCATCTCCAAATTGAACAGACCTGTCAACAACTTCCGAAGCCATATGGCTTCACAACTGGCAGGACATGTTGTAATGTATTCTGCATCTGCCATACTAAGAGCAATACTGGATTGCTTCCTTCTTTTCCATGAAGTCATGGCTAACACCAAACTGAAATAGTATCCTGAAGTGCTCTTTTTGTCTGAAGCACTTCCAGCCCAATCTGAATTAGTATAACCATATAGTCTAAAGTCATGGTCTCTAGTATAACAGAGACCATAATCTTGGATTTGACCTGTGGAGCTAGGGGGGAACCTTGTTGTTCCCTTGTTGAGCACCCAACACTTCCTCTTGGTTGAAGGGATAAGGACTTGGGGTAGTAACATAGATTAAGTTTGCAACATTCACATCAATTAAAAGCAACCTACACACTTTTCACAACATCTACTTTTCAAGCTTTGCTATTTTTTTTGTTTCAAGCAATTTACTTTCAAGCAATTTCATTTTCAACAATTCCTTTCATGTGAATATCTATTTTCAAAGTATTCTTTATTTAAAGTATTCTTTATTCATTTGAGTATAATTGTTTGAAGTGTAAAGTTATTTTTCATATTTGTTGTGTAGATATCTCATAAATTCATTTTATTCTTGTAGAAGTATATTTCTTTTGTGTATATTGGAATAAGTGGAATTGGATAAACTTTAGGCACTAGTGCAACTTTTGTTTCATGAAATAAAAGGTTTGCTTGTCATTGAAAGATTGCATTTGCATGATTGCTTGTCATTGGGTTGGGTCTCCCTGATCAACAAATCAATTAACTCCTAGAACTTTAACATAACCTTCACATAGTTTAATAGGGTCTACCCCCCTTGGCTTCCCTAGGAGTGAGCCTAGACGGAAGGAGTCTAGATTGAGGTGACAGTGGGTTTAGACTTAGGTTTGTGCCTCCAAGGACACACTGAGTGGGTTGGAGACTTCTCCACGCTTGTAGGTGTGTATTAGGACGACAACATCTTTGGTGCCGTTGCCAGGGATAAGTCTCTTATCCTTGGTTAATTGAAAAAAATTAATTAATTCTTTAAAAACTAAGTAATAAACTTTTTCCTTAATTTATCGTAACTTGAGTTTTGTTATTAGACATTGCTTAATCCCCAAGTGGCGACTCCACTTAATCATTCCTTGAGGTATCCTACCAGGAGCAACCCATAAGGGTTGGTTGATTCTCTTCTCAAACTTGAAAGGGTGTATAGGAGGAGAATAAACAGACTAGCTCCTCGTAGGCTCCTTGAAAGTCTTGGAGAAGAAGCAATCTCTGATATACATCTCTTGTTTGTACATAATAATCCTAGAACAACTAATCCTACAACAACTATGGGTGATCCATTGAGGCCATGCAATTTTACTAATATTCAAGGTTATCCTCATCCTATTCTTGAAAAAGCTATTGAGAAATTGCCTGCTTTTCAAGGAAACAATGTTGTTAGTGCCAAGACTAAAATCTTGAATTTCAACTTGTGCGTCTTGAATGGTGTAATGGTCACAATTATGAATATGCAAAGATGACTCTTTTTGTGTATTCTCTGGAAGGGGATGCAGTAGAATGGTTCTCGGAACAGGATCCTAACAAATTTAGCACTTTAGCAGAAATCACAAAAGCCTTCAATGAAAGATGGGGTGATCAGAAGGAAGACCGTCATTTATTGGCTTCTCTTAACTCTAGTCAAAAAAGGAAAATGAAACAATGGAAGAATTCAATAAGTGATTTAACAACTTGGTTAAGAGCCTCCCTCAAACTATTAAGCCTCCTGATGCATCTATTTTAATTCATTATATGGAAGCCTTTGAGGGTGAAATGAGATATCATTTAAGGGATAAAGAGCCAACAACTCTAAGGGATGCATAAAAGTATGCTATCAAAATAGACAAAAATATGCAAGATGCTAGGAAGTCGAATTTGCCTGGTTTCTCAAGGGCTACTTTTTCCAAACCCAATGAGGAGAAGAAGAAAATGGAAAATTACAGATGGGTCTAGCTTCTTAGCAAGCCATTAGATGATAACACCTGGTGATATATGTTAACACAACATAAAAAATACGGGTTAGTTTTAATATTTGCCTAAGTTTTACCAAGGGGGAACAACGTTAACCCTTATACATGAACCAAGTCCTAGGACGACAAATATTTCTCAAGTACCTAGGTGAAAGATTGGTTAAAATATGAATAATGATGGAAAAGGGAAGGGAAAGACTTCATGTGATGACCCTCAAAGTCATTTATATGCATAGGCCTTTTTATTTGTTCATTTAGTTTTCATGAGCTAGGATTTTTATACAATAGCCTTCAAGAGGGAGCTTAGCATTGAGTTATGTGTCCTCAACACTGTTTCTTACGACCCCTTTATGCCTTTTTCTTTGTGTTCAATTTATTGAACAAGTTTTCTTTAGATATTCATAGACAAGCTAGGGACTAGGGGCATTGGCCTCATAGTGAGGTGGCATTGCTCAAGTTTTACATTTTTGGCTTTTGATTTTAATGCTCTTCACCTCTATCCTTTTTTGGCTTTATTAATTCAAGCTTTTCATCATTTAGACCTTCCTTTTAACCTTTGAGATGTCATACATGATTAGGATATATTTTTTATATAGATGGAATGAAATGAGATAGGGAATGTGGAAAATGTCTAGCATGGTTAGGATGTGGACAATGGTATCTTGGGTAAGTACCTAGTAGTACAAACTGACCCAAGAAATGACACACTTCTAAAGGAAAAATATGGTCCCCCAAGGTATAATGAGGCAAATAATAAAACTACGCATGTTATGAAGTGCTATTAGAGTTCATTTATTGTTTACCTCTTTCATGATTAACTAGGAAGTTATAGCATCACATCCAAATGAACATCATTACATGGAATATCAAGATAGAGCATACTGAAACCATACTGTACCATCCATAGTGCATCTGTCATTTGAGGAGTAACGGAGGAGGATGAGTTATACCACATCTAAGCTAGCACGGTCATACATCTTGTTGCCGTCCTAATACACACTTGCAAACGTGAGCAAAGTCTAGCTCACTTAGTGTGTCCTTGAAAGGCACAATGCCTAGGTTCACAGTCCACACTGTCACCTTGACTAGAACCTCTTCCTTCTAGGCTTACTCCTAGGGAAGCCAAGGGGGGTAGACCCTAGTTATTAGATATGATTTAACTTGAAATTGTAGGAGTTGGTTTTAATTGATTAGAAGTTTGGGGGGAGTATTAACCTGTGATGCTAAGGCAACAAATGCAAGATGCACAATAATTTATGTCAAACAAAACCCTTCCCTAAGTCAACTAAGACTAGTGCCTAAGGTTGGACAAAGGGGTCAACTATGTTTAAGGAGGTTGATTACAAAAGATTACAAAGATTACAAAATTACAACTACTCCACAACAAAAAGATACAAGTACTTGCAATAATGAATGAAAGCTATTACAACAATTATGAACAAGTTATGTGAGATACACAAGATACAAATGGACAAGATTAACAAGTGCTTAAATGTGAGAAATTAAAGATATTCAAAACATAAGGCCAAGCATGCCCCAATATCAATTGGACTGCTTTTCAATGGCAACCATAAAAGTACTCAAGATCCAACAAGATGATGCCTCCAAATGGGATGCGCAACCTCTTGTTGAATCACACCACAAAGAGCATAAATTGAAAGATATGAAATACTTGAAAGACAAATGCTCAATAAAACTTAAAGGATTCAACACTTAGATATTAACCACCAACTTGCATAAAAGATGAAAGATATATTAACTTGCAACTAGTGTTCTAAACAACCATGAGATGTATCCAATAAGAAGATTGTCTAAAAGACTAAGTGGTTAAGAGTTGCTTAAAGATTTTACAGATTTTAATTACCCTCCTAACTAAATGTCAAACCTTAATCCTCCTCCCCCTATTGCCAAATGGCTGCTGGATGCTCAAGATAGTGAAGCGACGAGGCCCACCCTAGCTGTCACAGTCAACCCAAAGAATTGAGTTTTTGCGGAAAGGATGCTCCTTTGCGCCGTGAGACCGTCCCTGGCCTTCACCTTCCGTTGCCCTCCTCAATTCCCGTTTTAAATGGTGAAGATGATGGATTTTAGGTGTCCTAGTTGGTCTAATATATTATTAAGGCTTAGGACTAAGTTTTAGGATGTGTTAGTGAGTGTTTTGATAAGTTTTAAGTGCCCCAAAACAGTGAATTATGCCCAAAACCGAAACTTAAATGACTGTGAAAGTGTGTTGCAGATTATGAAAATGAAGCCTATGAACACAATTAAAGCAAGTATGAAAGATGAAAGTAAAACATCTATTCCATTATCATCCACTTAACCATGTATACATGTAAACTTGAATAAAAAAAGTAAAGTGAAAGACAAGAACAACTTGCCAATTATAACAGAAAATTGCTTTATGTGATCACCATTTAGCTATGTAAGTTAATCCATTTGAGAGCATGCTAAGAAAATGAGTGATGCTTACTGAAAAGAAAACTAAGCTCTGCACCATGTACATGCTCCACATATGATTTAAAGTAATGGATGGCAAATGCCTTAAGAGATAAGTAAATTGTAGATTCAAAGGACTACTTCCAAAGCATTTAAACCATGAGAGATTGCACTTGATAAAAACTAGAGCATGAAAAGGAAACTATGCCTTGAGGGCTTAAGCTAAGATTAATGGTGTGTGATGACTACTCTAGAGAATTTTAATCCATGAGCATAATAACCATCAACACATAATTACCTAGCCATACGATTTTGGGGATTTCTCTCCCAAGGTGTAGGCAATTAGTTTAAGCAAAACTTGAAAATCAAAAGCAAACCACTCACAATGGCACAAGGTGGAGGCAAGTCTACCTTTGTTGTGCCAAAGAGGGTTGGAATGTAAAGACAACTATTATTAGAGCAAGCTAGCCACACAACCTTGTCCTAATGACAAGTGGGGCAAGAAATAACAAATGCTGAAATAAATCTATGACCTAGCCAAATGATATTGGGGGGTTGGCTAAGCCAATCTCTCTCCCAAGGTGTAGGCAAAAAACTAACTTGCAAAAATAAATTACAATGGATGAAATAGATGCAAGAGAATGCAAGCCTCAAGGGAACTTCCCGGGGCTTGCTACAATGCTAGAAATGAATGGGTAGAAGAAGAAATTCGTTACCCAACTAGTGGAGAAGCTCTTGAAGTGTTGTACAGCCAAATGTGGTCAGCATAACCCCTTGTCCCTGGTAAGATCCTGCAAAAACCAACGAGTTATTGCTTGCTGGAAATGTCGCACAACACACAAAAATGTTACGAAAAATTCCTGTTTTTAGGCAGAAATTTTTCACATAAAATTATCCAAGTAAAATAAGATTTAGATGACCTATCTAAGATGGTTATCAAACTGAAAAATATGATGAAATAGAACAAAAAATCAGACTAAGCAAAGCATGGAGTTTAAAAGGGCTTTGAGGGAAGACTCCTTCTTGAGGCTATCCCAACAATCCCTTGAGGCAAACCTGCAAAACTCAAGCAATATGTGAGGCATACAAATAGATAACATGCATGAATAAGCTAACTATATGAAATACTTCACACCACTAGCTACCCAACATGTATAGACCAACAAGAATACTTTTTGCTAATCTACTCAAGTAAACTACTTTACCAAAGATCTACTCAAGTAAACTACTTTACCAAAGATCTACTCAACACTACACCATATGCAAAAAAATGAACAATGTCACCTCATATGCAAGAAGTCAATCAGAATAGTCTTAATTACTCCAAATCCTCCAAAGCTTTCATTAATCCAAATGGGAGAGCCTTGCAGCAACAAGTTGCTCCAATGCTCTCAAGAGAAAAATGGGATGGAAGCAAGAGGCAAAGAGCAAGAGAGATGGGGTGAAATTTCAGTAGAGTAACACTAGCTCAAAGATTGGTGAAGAGATGAGTGAGAAGAGGCTCTATTTATAGCTCAAGAGGCAAAGTGACCCCTCTTTGATGAGAGCCATGTGTCAAAACCCAAGCAAGGGAGAGAATCCCAAGGAGGGGGGTGCACCACTTAGGGTTTTGGCTTGGATTAGTGAGGTGGAGGGTGTGGGACCAAGCAAGGAGTGAGGTGGTAGGCTAGGAGGGGCGCACTACTCATGGGAGGGGCCCACCCATCAATTAAAAGGTGTTTCTAAGGTTTATGTGTGAGGGGGGGAGAAAATCCCCCTAGGGGCGTGAGGAAATGAGTGAAAGAATGGGTGAGGGGGTGTATAAAGGTTAGGGAATGGGTTGGGTAGGTTAGGCATCACCTTTCTTTCTCTTTTCCATCATCACATTACCCCATTAACTCAAATTTACAAAAATTACATTTTTGACTTAGCAATAAAAATTGCTGTTTTGACTGACTCTGACTCCGGGTGGACAAACACCTAGCAAAGGTTGTCCGACTGAGCTGAAACTTGGTCCAAGGGTGTAGGGGGTGCCTTTCCATTTTATTTGAGCACAAATACCCCTATCAAAAACCCATGGACCTAGTTTTTACAATAATTGCTCAAAAACAATTAATTAATTAAATAATTAAATTCCCAACCTTCGGAAAATTAATTAAATTTAATTAATTAAAAGAAACCTATCTAGACTTGACGAAATTCCGCGAAACTTTTTATGATGTCTTGCATGGTCATCTACATCATTCCTAAACACTAGCTACCAAAAAACCACTTCGTTAGAATGCCCTTCACCACTTTGGAGGCATTATTGCTGGTGTGAGGGAAAAAGTCAAGGGAGATTAATAAGGCTGAAAAGCCCAATTAATAACCTGAGGATAAAAAACCCTCGGTGAAAGGAACTCTCCTAATGAATAGATCCCAAGGTAACCGACCTAACTATGACTCATGCGAACCTATTACATTATTAATCCATGTAGGGGTGCGGAAATTCCGTTTACAAAAATTGTGCTGGAGGCATAAATTGCCTAGTAGAACCAAACTGTCTTCGACAAATTCGCATCTGATGATGCATCTCTTCATGGCACATGGAGTTAACCCCCTAGTTGAATAGGCGGTCAACACATTTGATGGAGATAATAAGAAGAATTGTTTGAGTCTAGAGAAGATGAGCAAGATAGTTGATGCAAAACATCAACATGACAATCTATGAGGGTAACTTTGAAGCTGTCACCCCTTGGGGGGGTAACAAGCAACACGATGACATATACTACACCCACTCTTTTTGGACTTTGTATTGAGGAATGTTACCCTCTTTCTCACCTAGGGGTAACTAGAGGAAATCATGTCTCATGGCCCACAATGAAGACAATGATCCTGATAATAATGATGATGATTAGTATTCTCCACAAACAATGACCCTTAAGATACCTCCCCCCTTATCTAGCTCAGCTCATTGCACTTAATCAACATAGTTCATCCGATGATGGTGGTCCAACACACATGAGGTACACTAGTCATTGTTTCATATAAAGTGTCACATTTAATGCATTAGGCATTGTTATCCCCATTTTGTGGGATAACTAAGGAGATCATGTCTCGAGGCCCTCAGTTTGCAGATATGGAGTGCCGAGAGACTACATGACCAACATTGTCCACTTGCACATACGGAAGCCCACTCTATCACCACATTCTGATCCATTGTTAGCGCATCCACCACACCAATTGGCTTCTGGAAGGCAGATGAGTCTTGCTCCATGCGGTACAAGTCAGGTATTGTGGTAGGCAATCACCCTGATATATAAGGCATTTGAACATGTGTTTAAGCTGCTTTTGATTATAGAACACTTGCTTGGACATTATGCCTTTGACCTTGTTTCACCTTGGTGAGTGTCATAGATTTCCTAGTAAGTGGCCAACCTTTGGCAAAGGTTTGTGACTGGGGGTCCCTTAAGGGGTTATCGTACCATTCCCAACCATACTTACCACTTTTTGCTCATTTCACTCCCATCATATTTCCCTCTTCTAGGCCCTTTGACTTTAGTGACCCAAGAAGGGCATGTACCTTGTTTCATGGGGAGAAGGGGCTAAAGGCCCAAACATATTGTTGTTGGCTAAAAAGATAAAAGCCTAGATATAGACATTCCAGATGCTTTTCCCAAGGATCCTCGAGAGAGCAATGAAATGCTCCTCTGTAAGAAAAGGGGGACCTACAAATAAATGATAATGAATGCTTAAGGGGTTAGTTGAAGGATGGGAGGTCTCATCACGATCCGGCCTATCATGATTATGGGTATTTAGCGTTATGACATTACCACCATTTGGTCACCAAGCTAGGGTAGTGGCTCTCAGTTACACAACTGAGAGAAAGCGGGTCTCATCACGAGCCAACCTTCTCATTTTCGCGAGGTATTTGTGAATGACATTGCCATTATCTGGACACCATGCAAGGACAGTGGCCTTCAACTCTTTCTTTAAAACATGAAAGAATCAAAGAATGGCAAGAAGATGGGCTTGGACAAAATGCATCGCAAATGAAGGTGCCACACACCCTCTACAAAGGCACCCATGAATGAGATAATATGAGCCCTTGTGTGTCATGAAAGTTGAAACTCATCGAACTATGAAATCTAAACCCTTTCCACCTCATCACCCACTGCATAACCTTGAAAGGCCATCCTTGGGAGCATCCCCTACTTGAGGGTCTTGGTCTACCCAATAGGATCTTTATGACACCCCTCCCATACTTAAACTTGGTCAATTGTATAGGGTTTTTGAGCATTTGTTTAATTTGATGAGGTAGTTTTGATGCACATGTCTAGGTGCCTTGCTTATTAGATGTGGTTTACACTTGTCATGATATCTTTGACTTGAGATCTTTGGAGGGCGTACCCTTTTGTTTCGCAGGATCTTGCTTGGTGGCCAATTTTGGGAGAACAAGCCTAGCTTAGGATTCCATGGGGCAAGGAGCTCACAGGTTGGATGTTGTAGGCCCACACACCGGATCACAGAGATACGCCTTTGGAGGCTTACTTGACATCATGGAGGATCTTATCTAGCCCCTAGTACCCTAACGACTTGCTTAGGAGAGGCAAAACATCATCTTTTGAGGGTTGACGTCATGCTTCAGGGGGTTTGATGGTGATGGAGTTATTACACATTGACACTTGGCATATTTTGACTGAAGGAGGCATGGATTGATGCTAGCACATGATGAGGAGGCTCAAGGAGCCCCAACGACCTCCATTCTCTTCTCCAACGACTTGCTTAGTGCCAAAACGTTCCCTAGAGGGGTGACATCATCTTCTTTTTAGGGTTTCCAATGTGTTAAAGTGAATTTTAAATGAATTATTTGGTTAAAGGTGTAAGATAAGGGTTGTTGACCCCTTATCTTATGTTTTACCCTTTGAATGTGGACAAACTTTGTCTAAGAGTTTTTGTATAAATAGAGATCAAACTCAAATCATTTTCATAACATAACTCTCCTATTGTGAGAAGTACTTGACTGAAATTTTCGCTACTCTTGGTGATTATGGTCTTTCTCTCTTGTGAAATGTCTTTTGGTGAATGTCTCTTGGTGAATGGATGAGGAGTGATGCGCACCCCCTAAAGGCTTGCTCTCTTGGCTCTTGGATGAATTTTGCATGGTAAACTAGGGTTTGATATCTCATTTTCTTGGATTAGGTAAGGAAAAATCTGCATATGCTATTTCTTTCTTGCTTGTTTTGGTTATTGTTGGTGGAAACCCTAGGGAGAAGTATGTTAGATAAACCCTCCATCATTGCTTCATCTCATTGTTAAGGTTAGAAGTCTTTCTTTTTTTGCAAGGGTTGCTAGGAGGAATACGAGTGTGTATACCCTCCTAGATTTACCCTAAGTTGGTTGGCATACCCTAGGGAGTAAGAGGATTTACACCCCTAGGGTTGTTGTTGATCTAACTTGTGTTTTAAGGACCCCATTCACCCAATTTTAAAGGCACTAATCTGAATATTTTGCATTGGAAAAATAAAATAGTTGCATTGGGAAACATGATTTTCGGTCATTTCAATTTTTTGCAATTTGGGTTTTGTTTCTTGTGCCTAGAGCACCTCTCAGCCACTTGGGAATCCCCTCTAAAGGGGTAGTTCTTGCTGCTGTTACAAACATTCATCTTCAGCCATTAGGGCTGCAGAAACCCTAATCTAACTTCTTCAATAACTCATAAATCAGCCATTGGAATTTGCTTAAAGTTTGCACACTTAAACTACTAGGCCTAGCGCACTTTTTGGTAGACTTTGGGGAAGTTTTAGTGGCTGATCTTCTTGCTGTAATAACTTGTTTGTTACAGCCATAAGGCTGATTTATATTGTTGCAGAAAGTGTTTACAACAACCTTACCTTTTATGCTAGTATCTTGGTCTTTAAATCTTGAGTTTCACTAGTGTTTAGCTAGTTTATCTCTTGCATCTTTCACTTGATTTCTAGCACTTTTTTAGCAGCTTATTGTGCCATTTCATTGCTGATATATACTGTTACTAACTGCTGCTCTTAGGGAAAACAAGCTTAACTTACTTGTCCAATTGATATATTGCATTGTATACTTGGTTTTTCCTTGTGTTTCGGGCATGTATTATCTCTTTGCAGGTCACTCAAAGCTTTGACAACCTCAAACAACCATCGAGGCTCATTACCAGGTTCCCTTTTCCATCTAGAAACTTGACCTTTAGGGGCATATGTTCATACATCACATTTTCCGTCTCAATCCCCCCTAGGGTCACCAGGATTCCCCCTTTGAGGTGATTAGGTCACCTCTAAAGTGACGGGAACACTTGTCTAAGGTGACAGTGGGTAGGTGCTCTCCTAGTTGTTGCCATTTTGGTGGTTGGGTTGGGCTTTGCCCAACCTACAACTTGTGTGATAACATGCATTTAGGCAAGGATCATGGGTTGAAGTCAGATAATGGATCATGAGCTTGGAAGTTATGCCTTGTTTCACCTTTGTGGCCATCATTTGTGTCCTAGTCCAGTATTGTCACTCTTTGGGAACTGGGGTACTATTGGGAGGCTTTGATAGGGGTAACGTACCGCTCCCTTTCATACTTAACACTTTTCATCTTGGGGCCTTCTACAGTGTACTAATCTTCGGGTAATGGCTGTTACATGTACACCAAAAAGCCTGTGGTTCATTCTCCTATGAGAAGGGTTGGAATGCCGAGGTTGATGCAACTGCTAGAAAAAAATGAATAAGAAAAAGAAAGCATGTTATAAAAGAAAGAAGAAATGACGGGATAATAAATGACCAAGCCAAAATCCAAAGATCATCTTGATCTCTACCCCCTCACTATGAGGTGATCGCCCCTAGTCCTAATGCACTGAACGCATATCAATTAAAAGGACTTAATCCTTGTAAGAAAAATAATGAATGCTCGAAACTTGAAAAGGGGTTTGGATTACACACACTATTGAGGAAAGGGTATCTCAAGCAACAAGTGCTCTATCTACAAAGGCGCTCATGAAGATGGATAGAGCATGGTACCTTGCATGTCAATGAATCCATCACCATGAAGTAATCCCATGCCATTTCATTCACCAGACTTACACTTTGATGGGTTTTCTTGGGAAATATCACTCTACCTAGGTGCTGGCACACAAAATAGTGTCTTTTAATGGTCCTCCCATACCTAAACTTGGAAAATTGCATAAAGTCTTGAGCTAATGTGAAGTTTGAAGAAGATACCTAATGTGAATTGTTTATGTGGCTTTTGTATTAAGTGGTGGCTTACTTTGTATGATTCTAAAGGCTATGTTATCTTGTAGTTGTTGGTTTTACCTAATTCTGTGAGCCTTGCTTGGTCATGATGCACTCTTGACATGGTCCTTTGGAGGACGTTTTCATGTTTGTACCTAGGACGTTATGCACTTTTCAGAGGACATTTCACTCTTGACATAGAGCGTTGGGTCCTCTGATGACTTGGCATGCCCCAAGGCACCTTTACACACCTCTTGGGCCTTGGATGTCGGACATATGAGCTCAAATATTGTAGATATGGTTAGATGGGCAGTGTTGCCGCCTTATACACACCTTTGGGAGACGTGGAAGAAATCTTCAATCCACTCGGTGTGTCCTTGGGGGCAAGTGAGAGTTAAGGTGCTGTCACCTAATCCTCA
>JZKD02S1314760.1:670652-688693 GCA_000966675.3 Picea glauca
CTAATAATTTTGAAGTTTGGCAACAAGATGATAATATAATTACAGAAGTTTTCCAAGCACCCAAGGATGACCCAGTGCAATGTTCTCCTCATGATTTTCGGTCATACCTTGAGGAGTTTTATTCCTTTGAACACTTGGATTTATTCTATGAAGAAGATTATCAACACCCGTTGTGCTCAAATTTTGATAAAGGTGAGGAAGTTGCTTGCCTGAAGCAGGATACTTGTGACAAGGTTTTCGAGCTCCCTCCGATTGCTTTACATCTCTATCTCATTAAGGTCGCAGTGGGAAAACATGTCCCTTGTCTTGAGTTTTCTCCTCGGAAAAGCTTAATTTTAGGATTCAAGGGTAGATTGAATACCTTAAGAGGAAGTTTATTATCTCAGTCTCTTTCAACCTTCCCTTAAGAAATTGTCAGTCATCCTCTAGGTTCTTACTAATCCCTTCCCAGACCCCAGGATGTGAAGATGTCCAAGGTAGCCAACCTTCAAACTCTTTGAGTCATTCTTTTGAACCTTTGATTTCTCACGATCCCTTTCTGAGATGGATTGAGCACTTTCCTGGAAGTGTGACTTGGCATAATTTTGTCCCTCCCTCCTGCCTCCGTGAACTAGACATTACGATTTCTGATGATGTGATACATGTTCTAACTCATGTTATTTTTGTTCTTGACTTGTCATTGTTTCGGTTTATGATGAAGCACAAAGGCAAGTATTGTGAGATATTACTAGAATGGCTTCACTGGTTATTTGACTACACCTAGCATTCAACCAACAGGTAAGTAGAGGTAAGTTAGGCATTTGCATCCATTGTATATACCATCTGCATGTCATGCTAGTGTAGTGTAGTTTCATTTTTGTATTCCTTCATTATATATATATGCATGCTTACTTTATATCATATATGAGTGAGGGGTGATATCACCACCCTAAAGATTACTGATGCATTTTGTTGAGATCTAGTAGATACAGGTCATACCAGAGATGTTGAGGTTCTCATGCGTTCTATGGTGAGCACATGTCCCCGAGTTGGAGCCAGATGTTATCTCTTATCCTAGGGATAACTAAGGAGATCATGTCTCGAGGCCCACAGGTCCTAGACATGGAGTGCTGAGAGCCGGACGACTTGAGCACGGCCCCAGAGGGCCCATCTTTTCTTTAGTGCATCCCATCTATCAACAACAGTAGCATCCATCCTGTTATCATAGTTTGTAGAAGGGATAAAATCTTGAGGTTTGAAGGCCAAACTGGCGTAACAGGAACCAATCCCACCCAATGTCACCACAATGGGATGGTTCTTTCTCTTTAGGGAGGTGAGGCCCAGGGGAGACGTCCCCGGTGACCTGGGGTTTTGAGAAGGCAAAGAGATTAAAAGACAAAGATAGATTCCCCCTCACAAGTCACCGCCAAGCAGATAGTCCGACCAAAGGCCAATTAAAAGTAAACCCCCAAAGATATACCTGCCTGGAATAAAGCAACAACAAATAATATATGCAAGCTATATTCAAAAGGGTTAGTACTTCATGGAATTTGGTAATAAATATTGACAAAGTCAATGTTTATCAATAGCAATGAAAGATTGTAACACGTCACCAATAAATATTGAGACAATATGGCATTCGAAGTAAAAGATCAACACTTCATTCAATTTATGCCTAAATTACCATTCAATTGCTCATAAAAGAAAACATTTACTGCACCAATGATGTAAATAGCTAAAGATGATGGCAGCACTTAGGGTTAGTAGGTTAGTTTAGAATAGGGTTAATGAAGTTAGGGTTTCAATTCAAGGTTTTGAGAGTGTTTAGATCAATTCCACTTCAACGCATGAGGTCTCTCTGGATCAGTGCCTTAGGGGGTAAAATGGAGTCAATTTAGCAAAGGACACAAAAGCTGAAGGAAGAAAAAGGGCAAGACGACTAGCTAATTAATGAAGCATAAAACCAAGAAAGAAAGTCTAATGAGGGAGAGTGTTGCTACAACAAGGCTCTTTCATCAAACCCTAGAAGGAAAACGACCCCAAGTGTAGATAACCTAGGCCTAGGACGTCTCCTCCTTCTTGAGTTCTAGATGGTATGACTAGCAAAAGGGAGGAAGGGAAAGGAGTGTAGCTACGACTAGGATCTCTCTTCCTTCTTCAATGACTGGAAATTTCTCTTAATGGGGACATGAGACAAGAACCTACTTGTGTGCTTCTCACCTAGGGTTTTATTCAACAAATTATAAACATATGCAAGAAAATAAGACTACAACCATTCATTTAAGAAGTTTTGCAGAAAAAAACACTTACATATCACCAAGAAATAGCATGCAAACCCTAGTTGTAACACCTTCCATCAAGAGAAAAGCCAAGTTATGCCAAAAATGTCTTCCTTCAAAAAGTGTGCCTCACCAAAATAGCCAAATACCCAAGAGAAGGCGCAAATTTCAAACCTCCTTATGGAGTGAATGAGTTGTGATGAAAAAATGAAGGTAAAAAATCCCTCATTTATACCATTCCATGACCTAATTTTACTTTTTAGGTCATGTAAAAGGTCGACAAGGCCAAAATACCAAAATCATAGTGGTTTACATTAAATTGTCAAATTAAAACCCTAATTGAGCTGAAAAGAGATAAAAAGCCCCTCTAAGGGGGACGTTAGCCCCTTTTAGGGCAAATGAAGCATCCTGGAGCAAAACGTTAGCCCTCCTTGGGCTTCTCCAACCTGCCACACGTGCCACTGCTGCCCAGTCTGTCTCCCAAGACGTCCATGATGCTGGATGACGTCATGGTCAAGATGGTGACGTCCTAGGCCTTCCAAGGCCAATGTTCCACTGAAAAAGGGCCATCCCCTCTAGGTCAAGCTTTGTTGGGGTGCCTTTGGTGGAACGTCCTCTTCTTCTCCGATGCAAAGCCCCTGATCCATCTTTATCCCGTCTCTGCCCCTTGATGGGGTCTCAACATCCACCTGATGGGCTCTTCAACCCCATGGAAGTCTGAACTAATCATCTCCCCATGTGTACTGATCCAAATGGTACCTGTCCGTTAGGCAAGGTCCTGCACATCAAAAGCTACACCCTCCATGGGCTCATCAGTCACAAGGATCATAGCAATGTCAATAACATTTCATCATCAATATTATTAAACATGTGCATAAAATCCCTAATACATCAGTTAACAACTTAAAGATGTTACACAAGCCCGCAATACAAGTCTGGAGAAAAGGATAAGGTGTCCTATTGGGCTAGTGTCCACAGAAGAAGGAAAGTTCCTGGAAGAAACCTCATCCAAGCCATGTAAGTGGGTGATGTGGTCAGGGGATGTCCAAACATGTGGCTACAGTGTGGGCTAAGGATGCAAAAATGTCACCTGTGGGTGCCTTTGTAGAAGGCGAGCTGTACCTGTCATGGATGCATTTTTTCCAAGCCCATTCTTTGCCTTTTATTTTGCATTCTTTTATTCTTTTATTGCTTTTTTTGTTCAAGAGCTAATCAGGGGACACTTCCCTGGCGCGGTGACAGCGTTACCCACAAGTATTTTCATAGAAATGAGAAGGTTGGCTCGTGATGAGACCCCCTTTCCCTTGGCCATGCAACCAAGAGTCATTGCCTTGGTGTGGTGACCAACTAATGACAATGTCATACTGTTAGATACCCATGGACCTAATAGGCTGGCTCGTGATGAGACCCCCTATCCTCTGGTTAGGCCTTGTTTTATTATTTTTCCGGGTCCCTCTTGTTTCTTGCTGAGAAGCTTTTTATTGCTTTCTCGAGGTTTTATTTTTAGGCTTTTATCTTTTACCAGCTTGCTTTTACCTTCTGGGCCTTTAGCCCCTTCTTCCCACGAGATAAGGTGCAATCCTGAGAAAGGTCAACCTAATGTTTGGACAAGTGGAATGGGATAGGTGAGCGGGAAACAAGATGGAAAAGTGGTACTATGACGGGAGCGGACGATGGCTTTTTAAAAAATTCCCCCCAGTGGCAAACCAAAACCTACAGACACAGGCTTGCTAGAGCACCCTGTCAATCCCCCCAAACATGGTCAAGTGGGCAAGTGTAAGATCCAAGCAGTTGTTAGAAATAAAAGGAATCAGATGCATACATTCAATGGTTTTGATGATCAAAGTGACACATACCATGATACCTGGGCTAATTACCTCATGGAGCAAGAACCTTCTCTGACAGAGGACCAAGCCGATGGTGGTGGATGCTGCTGTTGCTGACAAGATAAAGATGCTGGAAGAAAGAAAAGGTGGGCCCTCCAGGGCCATGCTAAAGTCAATCCTGCTCTCGGTACTCCATGTCTAGGACCTGTGGGCCTCGAGACATGATCTCCTAGTTATCCCTGAAAGTGGGGGATAACACATCCCACCGGCTTGGTCCTGAAGTAGTAGTGAGTCTTGCTCCACGAGGTAATGAGTCCGGGTATCATGGTATGTGTCACTCTGATTATTGAAGCACTTACGTATGTTGCATTGAATTCTCCTTCATTTCATAATGTTTGCTTGGAAATTATGCTCTTTAACTTGTTCATACCTGGGAGGGTGACATGATGCCCTAGTGAGTTGATCTCCCTTTAGGATGAGTTGCCATTGGGTGGGTCTATGAAAGGCCATCGTTCATTCCCTCCATATTTACCACTTTTCATCGTTATTCCTCTCATCTTCCCCCCATCTTGGTTTTGGTATTGGGTTTGCCACACTAGGAAGGGTTGTACCTTGCCTTGTGGGAAGAAGGGGCTAAAGGCCTAGAGGGTAAAAGTAGCTGGCAAGAATTAAAAGCCAAAATGAAACCTTTGAGATGCTTCGCCCAGGGTTTCCCGAGAAAGTAGTAAAAAGCTTCTTAGTAAGAAAAGGGAACCCATAAGATAAATCAAAACTCAAGGTACTAGTTGGTGGATAGGAGGTTTCATCATGAGCTGGCCTATTAGGACCAGGGGCATGTAGCGGTATGACACTATCATCTATCTGGTCACCAAACAGGCGTAGTGGCTCTTGGTGGCATAGCCAAGAGAAAGGGGGTCTCATCATGAGCCAACCTTCTCATCTCCATGAAATGCTTGTGGGTAACGTTGTCACCTCTGGTCACCAACCCAGGATAGTGTCCCCCAGCTCTTCCCTTGAAGCATGAAAGAAAAAGACCAAAAGAAATAAAACTAAGAATAAAAGGCATTGGATGGGCTAGGAAACAATGACATCCATGATAAGGTGTAGCTCACCCTCTACAAAGGTACCCGCAGGTAAGGCCTACATTTCCCTGTTATCACTGAACCCTATTGCCCAAACACTTCTCCATGTTACCTCACACACACACACTTACATGACCTAGATTGGCTCTTACCTGGGAAACACCCCAAACTTAAGGAGGATTTGCCCAATAAGACATCCGGAGACCTTCTCAAAACCTGACTTGTTAAATTGCATAACATCTTAGAGCATTTGTTTGGGTAAAGGGGGGTTTGATGCACATGTTTGGGTAATTTGATTTTTAGATGTGATTGACATTGCTATGATCCCTGTGACTAATGAACCCCTGGAGGGCATACTTGTTATTGCTGCAGGACTTTTCCCAGTGGACAGGTACATATGGGGGAATGATTAGCTCGAACCTCCATGGGGCTGAAAGCCCACAGATGGATGTTGTGACCCCAACCAGGGGTAAAGAGACACCAGAGACTTGCACCAGGAAGAAAGAAGGACGTTTCCCTCGAGACACTCTGGCAAACCTAGACCTAGGGGCGTCTTGCCTTTCCACCTGGACGTTGACCCTTGAGAGCCCATGATGTCATCATTTTGACCCTAGACGTCATCCAGTCAGGGTTTGCATTTATGAGGGCGGTTGTGTGCTAGTTGGCACGTGTGGCAGCATTCAGGAGGCCAAACGTTCTGCATTTGAGGGCTAACTTTCCACCGTAGGAGCCTAACGTCACCCTAGAAGGGAATGATGTCACCCTTGGAGATGATATTAGGGTTTAATTGACTTCATTTATGTAAAAATTGGATTTTTGATGTAATTTGGGCATGTGAGCCTTTTTATGACCTAATTTTAATCAAAGGTCATTGAAACTGAATAAATAGTGAGAAAAGACTCTCATTTTTTGATCATCTCTCACCACACAAGTGGTGTGGACTGAAATTTACGCCCTCTTTAAGGGTTATTGGCTGAAATTTTAGGCGCACTTTCTCTTGGAGGCTAAAATTTGCAACTTGGATCATTTCTTGGTGAATTTACTTGGCATTCTAGGGTTTTATGGCTTGATTATTCTTGTTGAAGTAAGTAAATCTGAAATTCTTCATTTTATTTGAATGGTTTATGGTAAATTTGTTTGTTCATGTTAAAGATTATGAAATTGCTTGCTTGACAAACCCTAGGAGTAAAGGACTTAATTTGCTACTTCTTTACTCTTTATTTGCTCGACTTTGCTAAGAAGATCTTGACTTAGGTGAACCTCTAGAGCCCTAAATATTAGCACTTTAGTGGTCATTACCTAGTCAATTGTTGCTTCTAACACCTTTTAATAGTGTGAGGATGGAAGGTTTGCTAGAGCCTAAAATTGCTTACACTCTAGCAAATTCATCTTTAGGGTTTGGATGTTTGAGGCCTTGAAGACAAGGAGTTTAGATATCCTAATATGATGTAACATATACAAACATATTTGTGGTGTTCATCCCATTATGAGTTATTACATCCTAGATGGAAGCTTCGCAATTTAAAGACTCATGTTAGTTCAAAGGCAATACCATTACAAATTTCGATTAGTAATTCTAAGGTCAGAACTAACACTTCCAATATTGAACTTATGAAAGCAATTCATTCTTCTTTAAAAATAAGAAATGCAACCATGTCAATTTATTCTATCTCAAAAATAGAAGTACAAAGATGAATAAGAACCAGAATAAGTTGTAGGATGTGACTTTCAATAAAGGATTCAAAATTGAATTTTGTTTGTTCTAACAAGAAAAATCTAAATCTTTTTACTAGTGTTGCAAATATCAATGATATTTTTTTTGTAGGTATAAACGCTCGGGAAAACCTCCTGGTACTTCCCCTCATTTCGAGGATGGTACCTAGGGTAAATCCTTGATTCTTCAAGGCACAAGGCCATTACAACAATATACTCATTATGAGCTAAACATGTCACTGATGGGAATAGAATTTGGGTGGGGAGGATAACACCCCATCCCACAACCACTCCAGCTAGATCCAATTGACAAATATCAATGATATATCACCAACGTTACAATATATTGCAGGTCAATGATATTATTAATCTCGTTTTTTTCAAACTTTAATTATATCATGAGATATCACCAAAAAATCGTGAGTCAATGGAAAACTCTGCCTAGTCCATGATAGGTTGCTTATGAAATCCGATTTGACTCATTTTGAAAAGCAAAAGTAGGGTATTGAGAGCAAATGAGGAACTTACCATCTTCCATCAAGCCAAGGAGAGGAAATTGAGTGTTGTCATCACTATTAGCGGATTTATTATGGAGTGAGGATTGGTTGATTGACATTGTGGGGAATTAGTGGAAATTGCGCAAAATGGGCTTTAGACTTTACAAAAAAATGAGGGATTTGCTCTCTACCCACCCTTTAGTGACATAGGGAGGCCGCACGGGGCCTATTGCCTCCTTGACCGGAATAGTGGCCCTTGAAAGTTGGAAATCACCGGAATATCATCTTGAATCAGTAATAACCAAATGGAGATAATAAAATCATAATTGGTTTTGGTTATAGCACACAAACTCATATCAATGAAGAATTAAAAAGATAATTCAAAAGTGTTGTTACTAAATGAAAATTCTTGTACATGTGTTATGGAGATCATCTCGGGAGATAGATTCACTTAAGCAAAGAGTCCAATTTGAGCAAGAGTCCAATTTATTATATTCTTTTGATGTAATTTTGAGACTCAGGGGTTAGGGCAGGACAAAATTCAATATCAATGTGTGATGTATCCATTGACAATGATCTGATACATTATATATATATATATAATTTTTTTAATATTTATGTGGCAATGTGTTTAGTTGTTTTTGCTTTAGATGTTTAAAAAATCTTTTCTTTCGTATTTTTTCAAGACAATATTTTCTGATATTTTCTTGATATTGCTGATAAGTTTCTTTCTCTATCCTTGGCAATATATTCGCCAGTGGGATGTTTGCAACATCGGTTTTACATGACCCCATATTCGCCAATGGGATGTTTGCAACATCGGTTTTACATGACCCCAAAATTATGGCTCATATGATATACTTTCAACTTCATTTGGGAAAGTTATGTCCATTTGAGCGTACATGTTAAAATTCCTCATTATTCCCAAATTTATGTCAAAATGAAGTGTGTAATAATTGAAGAGAGAAGTCATCTGCCGATGATGGGAAATGAAGCCCATTTTGTCTCTATATGCGCTAGTCAACTTCCGTGTTGGAATCGACGTGGGAAACTGGGATGGAATTTGCTCGTCACAGGGTGATTTCGCTGTCAAATACGGCTAAAAATTCTTCTACCAGTCAATTTTCTTCGTTAAAACCGTTAGAACAGGCATCGGAGTTGTCAAAACTGGGTGGTTTAGGTTTGAAATTCCAACCTTGGTGGGAAAGCCTTTTAAGGTGTTCCATGTTCAAGTTGGCTTGTGAAAGCGTTGTACGATTGACCATGTTGCGTTTACAGTCAATTTTCTTGGTTAAAACCGTTAGAACAGGCATCGGAGTTGTCTAAACTGGGTGGTTTAGTTTTGAAATTCCAACCTTGGTGGGAAAGCTTTTTAAGGTGTTCCATGTTGAAGTTGGCTTGTGAAAGCGTTGAACGATTGACCATGTTGCGTTTAGCGTGGTTTTGCATCATAATTATCGTACAAATATGCAGTAGTCTAAACGTTATATCTTTTTCGTTTCGTTTGGTTTTACTTGAAATTTGGTGATGAATGGTTGGATCTGTAGATTTGAGTGGTTAAGTTTGTGTAATTCGAGTGTTCCAGGGATTTCTCAGCAAGCTGAATCCATTTATGCATTCAGAAATACAATTTAAACAACAGAAAATAGAAATTTTGTTCAAATTTACATCACATAATTCCAGCCAAAAAAACCCCAAAAATAAAACGTTTAGCGAACTCCTTAAAATATTATATAGAAACCCATATTCGAAAACAGCAAATACGATCTAAAGACAAGAGTATATTCCAAAATGCGATACAATATGACCGAAATATGATACGATTGACCAAACTATGGTTGAATATGACCAAAATACTATCGGAATAAGATCGAATAAGATCGAGATCAACATGACGAGGTGGGGTATGGAAGATTCCCGCAAGGGCTGTCCTTGTGAGTCACCACCTCATGCATGAAGAGAGCTAGGCACCTTTGATCAAGATAGTGAAAGAAGGTGGATAGGGACCCAGAGTCACAAGACAAACAATGATATCTCCCATGGATCTTGTATTAAACAGTGCACCTGAAAATGAACTGCTCCTCAAACTCCACCTCCTGCAAATTGACATATCATATCCTCTCTTCTTGTGAAATACAGTGATCAAGCTCAACCTGAAGTTGATGAGATCAATGGTGTCTGGTGTACTTAGGGTGGACTATCAGCTCGCCCCTCAACCTAAACCTAAGTCACCGTGTTTGTCAGATTTCATTGATGAAGTTCAAAATTCGGCGCATTTGATAAACAGCCGTATAAATTCAGTAAAGTTCAGCTACTTATTCACCTTTCAACTTAGTTGCTAGTGTTTTTTTAAATGGCTGTCCAAAGAAACGCCGTGAAATGTGCCCTTTGTGTGCATATGACGTCTCTCCGTTTGCACATGCGGCGGGGGAATGTGCTGTTTGTTTTCATATGCAGCTGTCCAATATGGCCTCCGTCTATGGCATAGATGCAACTATGTAATGTGCTCTCCATCTGTTGTGTGGATGCCGCCTATCCATATCATCTATCGTATGGAGCTCTACCAATTAATCGTCGAAAAATTTAGAGTCTGCCTTCTGCTAATGTCTTTATCATTGTATAGAGAAGACATTAAGTAAACTGCAATTTGCGAATAAGTTTAGATTGTCATCTTAATTAACTAAATATATGTTATATTATATAAATATAATATTTATTAGTTATTACATATATTATTTTATATATTTGTAAATGAATATATATATATATATATATATATATATATAAAATATATTTGTATTTTTGAATTTAATGGCGAATTTTATCCACTATTTTTGGCATGGCGATTTTTTTGAATTTCATGGTTGCCTAATTCGAACTTGAAAACGAACCAGGTGACTAAGCCCTCAACTACAAAAAGTTCTCCAAGTAGAAGGCCATCTGAGGGAGCAGAGCCAAGTGCCTAGGGTGGGGAGATCCGAGTGAATTGTATATATTGTCGATAGATGTGTTCATTGACATCCTTGTTGATCATGTTTGAGGGAAGAAGGTGTCCAAGGGCATCCAAAGAATAGTTGAAATAGGGGAGGCACTTGACAAATATGCCAATGGGTTGAAAAAATGAGTAGGCGTCAAAGAACCAGCCCATCTCCATCTTGAGGCGGTAGAGGCAATCTCCTTCGAGGATCAAAGGGCCAAGTAGGGGTATCTGTCAGTCCCTAAAGTTGAATCTACCATGGTGTGCAATTTGTGTAGAAAGAATACATGTTTGGAGATGCTCATAAGGTGCAATGGATGGGTGCCAAACTCGGCTTGCACAATGGCTCGTGGGATTGGCTAATATGAGGGACTGTTCTTGCTCTATACAGTCCAATCAACATGTAGCAAGCTAGGAACCCAGATCTCAACCCCATAGAGAACAATCATCTTGATGATTGTGTGTATTATCCCTAGATCTGCTAGGCTAGGATATTAGTGCTTTACTGTGTAAAATTTATTGTTTATGGTTATGTACTTCTGTCAAACAGTTTGCATTCATAAACCCATATGCTATATTCCGATTGATACTTTCCACAAATGGTTTGTATACATATTACTGTTACATGTTATGCAATCGAAATACACATATAATAGAAGAGACAATATGTGGTATTTTTATTATGAATGGAATCTGGAACACAACAAGAATAAGTCTCTACTGGCTGCTGTAGCAACTGCAACACAATCAATGAAAACACACCCAAACTCAAGCCAAAAACCTAGAGAATGCCACGGTTACCACAAATGATGACATGTCCTCCTCCACACTGCAAAAGATGAGATCGGCCCCCTCAAGATGAAGCTCTAGTGAAGATCCTGGATGGATCCTAGCTAGGGTGGATATTGCACCACCGAAACTAAACTACAATGGAAAGGTTTTGCGAAACCCTAACAAAAACTTTGGCTCCAAGAGCACTCCAAAGAGATCAATCCAAAGCATAATGTCAAAGTGAAGTGCTACCCCTCCTTTTATTCTTCCTCCATGCCCTTCTAGAACTTCCCCCTTTTGACTAAATCAAAGATGACCCTTATTCCCCCTTTTTAATTTTCACTTAAAGATTAAAGTCACTTTACTAATGTTTAGAAACTATTAATCTAAAAGTTACTTTATTATCTTTTAATTAAATGTCACTTTAGAAACATAACATCTCCTAGCTAATTGACATCAAATAAACCTCCCGACTCCCTTTTTCTTCAGTGACAAGCCTCATAAGTCATCTCCACTGCAGAACAGGGGAAACCAAAAATGGGGACATGACACTCTGTCAAAGCCATGCATCTTAGCGGAAATGTCATGAAAAAGTGTATGGAAGCATTGGCACTCAAGTATGGAAAGAGATCCACAACCCTTACTAAGTTGAGGTTGGGTGAGAGGCCTCAAATTGAATTTAGGACTAGTGAATTGGACCCCCAAATAGGTATAGGCTACGGTGATCTCTATCTCACTCCCTCTAAAGAAGAAATGGAAAAGTATGATAGAGCATTCTTGGAGACGTTGAAAATCATGACTTAGTCTTGCTAAGGTTCGCCATCATCTGCTTGAGGTCACAGAAATTAGCGAGCGCATCAACCTACATCTGAAGGCCCTTGGGAGGGGAGGGAAAAAGGACTACATCATCTGCGAACAAGACAAGAGCAATCATAATGTGATGTAAAAGACAACTATCATCTGCATGCATGTGCTTCCCGAGGTGTGCCTCTAGCTGATCAATGTAGATCCCAAACAAGGCTGATGTAGATCCCAAATGAAGTCAGAAAGTTGTCATGATGCACGAAGCTGATCAATAACAGACTCGTATAGCCTCATGATAGCTGTGATGAGAGACTTAGAGATGCCTTTGAACTTCTTTTTTCACTTCTTTTCTGTTATGATTTCTTCTATTAGCTAACCTAAGGTATGCATTAGAGTGCAACAACCCCAAAGGTTTGGCTTTGATGTTTTTAAAATCTTAGAGGAGCTATCTCAGTGGTAAGTTGTTGGTGATGTGTAGCTTTTGATTGTTTTTTTTGTCTAGTGTTCTTATAGTTCCATTCAATGTACAGGAACATTTAACTGTTCTCTCCTATTGCTTGCTGCTTAATGAATTTCGCATTTCTCAGAATTGCCTGGCATGAGGACATTTGACACCATACTCTTGTATTTTAGTATGAAACTTTTCAGTCATTGAACATTTAACATTTATTGAGATATCTTGGAGCTAAACTGTTACTTTGAATTTCATCTTTGAGATAATATGGCAATGCAAAACAATGGAATGCTTTTTTGTTGCTGTTATCTTTAGCTTTCTGCTCCCGCTTTTTCTATATTTCTCTGAGCAAAGGGTGAATGTCAAATAAAAAGAAAAATTGTTTTCAGTTCCAAATCTTTAGTTTTCTTGCAAATGGTTTGATTCCTTGTGCAATTTTTCTCTAGTTCCACTCACAAATTATTTGTTTTATGTTGCTCTGTTCCTTTCACTCATAATTAATAAACCAGTCTAAAATGAAAGGATAGTGGCTTAGCTTGTCCCATCACTGCTCATGCCATTCCAGTGAGGGATCCCTACTGTGGTCCTACTTGATCCTTAAATTACTTGTTGGCTTCCCCATGTGAGACGCATTGTTTGTAGGGCAATGGTATCCGACGCTTATTAAATCATTTGCAAACCTAAACCACAGAGTACCATAAGAAAGTTTGCATTTGTCCTATTAGAAACTAGTTTGGTCTTGTGCTTTGTGTCATTTTGTGTAATATTATATTCAAGGTAGGGGGCTCCAGATGGGGCCATATGGATATGGGTGTGAGACAGAGATGGTCACTTTCCTTTCGAGTGATTACCATCTGTGGGGATAGGGACTCTGTGTAGGTTGCTCAAAGTTGTGTCCACATGGGCTCATGGCATTAGGATTGAGCCTTGAGTGTGTTTAACAGGGATGATAACTTCTCCTTCCTCTTGTTTTAAACAACTCTACTGTAAAACTATTGGTACCCTTGAAGCCTTTATGTATTATTCTTAAAAGCCTTTATGTATTATTATTCTTAAAAGCCTTTATGTATTATTACTCTACTGTTAAACTGTTAATGTAGCTTATTACATTTTGTGTATTATTCTTCAAGCATGCTGGAGGAATAGCTTCTATGTCAACTCGTAAGTAGCATTAACCGAGCTATATATGAAACCTACTGGAGAATGCCATGAGATTTCTTTCGAACATTGAAACTTTGCCCTTCAGGTTATTGCTGCTTCTAGTAAGCCATCCATCATCATAAATCTGGAGTATCTTATTTGTGTAATAAAACAGAAGTTGTGCAAGGGTTGCTTGCTTCTCAAAATACAATATTAGACTGATTCATGTTTACTAATATTTGAATGCTTTCATACTTCAGCTCACAATCGCCTTAGCTGGAGCTTTGTTTCACGTGTATTTTGTAGGTATGTGCCTTTGAAGACATGTATCTCACGACTACCTGAGAATGGCTTGGGAGGAAGTTGGACCAAATGGCCACAACGCTTGTATACTCCTCCTAACCGATTGCAGGGTGTAGAAATGGATGCATACATATCAAAGGAGGAGGTGTTTACTGCAGAAGCAGGATATTGGAAAATGTTTGTGAAAAGCAATTTACATAGGCTTGGCTGGAAACTACATAATGTTCGGAACGTTATGGATATGAAAGCAAAATTTGGAGGGTATTTACTCCAATTAGTGTGTTTTTTGAATTTTTATATGAAAAATATTTGCAAAGTGACTACTACTTTAAACTTTTTTCTATTTGTCATGGAAGAAGTCTTTTGTGTTAGTATAGATGAATAATCTTCAAGAGAAATTATAAATCAAATTCAAGATATTTGTAGTCAGAACACAATTGCTAGTTCTTGTGTGTGTTGAGAGAGAGAGAGGGAGAGAGAGACAGAGACAGAGAGAAGTATCTATTGCTTACAAATCTTTTGAGTTTATTGATCCTGCATCCTATTTCTAATTGGTCCACAATAACAGATTTGCAGCTGCTTTAATAGCCGAAGATGCTGATTGTTGGGTAATGAATGTGGTTCCTGTAAGTGGACCAAATACGTTGCCTGTGATTTATGACCGTGGTCTGATTGGAGTTGCTCATGATTGGTATTCACTCTGACTTCTATCTTTCCCAACCAAATATTTAGAATAGTTTCTCTTGGTAGCTGCTCATTGAGTAAATGTAGAGGTGCTCTCAATCCTTTTAGATCCACTGTTTAATATTATCATGCATGATACTCTTGCAGACAGTAATGTGAATGTTTAGAGCTACATCAAAACAACATCTTGTCTTAAAATTTAATGTATGAGTCAAATTATTTTTCATAATTAGTAGAGGAGTTTCTTAGGGTCATCTACTTTCAGTTAAGGAAGAGAACTAGTGTTTGTTTTATAACAGTTACTATTACTCAGGCTTTTAATAGAGTTCATATTCAACCACAGAAGTTGTGTTAAAGCTTTCATTCCTGCTCCGTAAAGCATCTATCCATACTCTTTATGGTGACTTTTGAGGTAAATATTGTACTGAACAACAACCCAGGTCATCTTGGCAAGATATGTATGTTTGTTTCTGATCATCATATTTCTAGAAGCTCAATAAATACCTTCCTTAAGGGCAATGAATGCTCATCTGTGTTTCTAGAAAATATTTTGACAGTATCTCAACTGAATTGGCACTTGCACTGGAAATATCATTATTCGATAGGTTATCTATTCAATATGACTAGAGGCACCAGTTTATACCCTGAAACAGAGCAAACATGGCACAGTAGAAACTGAACATTGGTACCCAAGGAAGGGCTTAGATGAGATTTCCCTTTTATAAAAAGTTTGAGAGTTACTTTAGAGATGCCTTTTGCAAGATATGAAGAGCCTTTGAAAAGGCTTAGGGTCGTCTCCTTTCCTACTAGAGACATGAATTTTGATGGAAATCACCATGCACACACAAACAAAATGCAAACAATTGCTTCAGGCTGCAATTGCACCTGTAATATATTGATAAAAATAGACTAAATATTACACATTTAGTTATAAAAATGTAAAACATAAAGTGGTATTTATACCCCACAATGTCCATAGGAGTAGATTAAGTTTATATTTGCCAACTTGGCCATACACAATATTTTAATAAATAAGGGGGGTTCACTTGAACCATAATGGAGCCATAATAATAATAATTATGGAGGCTACAATGAATGGAGAAGGCAATGAGAAAAAGTAAAATATAAAATTATAAAAATGTAAAATATAAAGTGGTATTTATACCCCATGTTGCTCCCTCATCTAACATGAGGAACTCTTGATCATATTTGGGCAACTAACACTCTTCCAGAGCCGCTCTTCCAATGACACATTCAAGTTCACATCTGATGTGAAGTATTCCTGCTTGGTCAGCCAGGTGTTGAATTCCATGATATCCTCCAACCTTTGCTACATAATGTCTTGGGCTTATAGTGGGCTTGCCAACCATTTTCAGCTTTGGTCATGTTATCACAAGATTTTCACTTGTGCAAAGCCCTTCACAAGAAGCCAATCTTGTGTAACAACTAGAAGTACTTGTCATTGCCACCTAGGCAAGTACTTCCCTCGTTTTAGTGAAGGAAGGAGATCCAACACAAGGGAGGCTTCCCTAGAGACCTCAAGGGATCCTATAGCAAGCTAGAGGCAAGTCTATGGCCCCCTATCTTGGTTACTCAATGAGATCGGCTAGGTATAGGAAAGTGGAAAGGTTGGAATTAGTTATACAAGGTGTTGCCGCCTTATACACACCTTGGGTAACGTGGAAGAAATCTTCAATCCATTGGGTGTGTCCTTGGGGGCAAGTCTCGAGTCAAGGTGGTGTCACCTGATCCTCGACTCCTCCGTCTACACCAACTCCTAGCGAAGCCAAAGGGGTAGTCCCTAAGAAAATAAATCTAAGTCTTAACTAACTAAGAATAACTATTGATCTAGGAGTTTATTATGAGACAAAAACAAAAACAACTTTTCTAGCAGCATACATGACACAAATAATAGAAATTGCTTATGATAAAGATACAAAACAAGTAAAGCACTTCACCATAAATGATTTATAATGAAAGCAAATGTTGATAGTTGAAATGAAATGATATTAAGCAAAGATGAATATAGGCCAGTGCCAAAAGTAAATGTTGTTGCAAGATAAATGAAAATGCTACTGTACGAGTTGTGTTGCAAGTGCTCTTGACAAATTTTATTATTAAAGGTGAGTTGTTTAGTTTGTGGGTTTATTGTGAAGTAGCTATTGTGAGTGCAAGTCCACTTATGAGTGTGAAGTGTGTGTAAGTGATTGCAAAAATAAATCTAATCTAAATTTGGCCTACTAGAGGTTATCCCTCAATTGGAAGCAAAGAACGATGTTGGAGGGCCAACAAGGAGAGTATCCCCTTGACTTCACACACAAGTTCAAAACAAAATCCCAAACAAAGAGAAATACCGAAGGTCCAACAAGTAGAGAATAATCTCATTAATGAGTATCCCCTTGACTTCACACACAAGCTCAATGTGGGATCCCAATTAAACAATAACCAATATTGGATTGTCCTAGTTAAAGCTAAATCCACATTGACCAGTCCCCGTTCTGCGTGAAACCCACTCTAGAAATCAAGCCGAAGTTTGCAGAGGAGGGGTTAGGAACATACTAGGGTGTTAGAATTTAAGGGCAATTTTATACACTAGCTAGGAACAAAAATAATCTTATTAAATTTCTATTTATTTTCTACTGTAATTCTGGATCAACAACACATTTAAAAATTCTAATGTAAAGTCTAATAGCAGAAATCATAACATAAATCTGAGAATTACCTTAGCCAAACAAAGAACAAATTTACCTGATATGTTGATGTTATCCTCTTAGATGTATGCTCAGAGAAAGATTTAAGAGGTCATTGATCAAACCCTCAGGGTAGATCTCATCATGATACTTAGAACAAAATTGCCAAGAAGAACCTTTAAGGGTAGTGGACCAGAAAACATTAAGAGACCATGCCACTGTCAAGTAATAGGGTTGAATGAAAACATTAGGGAAGTCCTTTCATCGACTATTTTTTTTCCACAGGTAATTAATCTGGCCTAACAAGCCATTTTAATTATCCTTGAGTTTTTCACTCACAATAATCCTCCAAAGTGGTGAAATGCTTTTGAATGATCGAGCCCAAAGGGTGACTAAGGTTTAGGAATGTTGTAAATGACCATGCTAGACATCTCCTAGAGTGTTGCAGAATTCCGTTAAGTTTTGATAGTTTTTTTAATTTATTAAAATTTTTCATTTAATGAAAATTTTAATTATTTTTTATGTAAAATGTAAAAATTTGGTCCTTGGGGATTTTGTATAGGGGTTTGGGTACTCAAATCAAATGGAAAGTGACCCCCTACACCCTTGAACCAAGTTTCAGCTCAATTGGACAAGCTTTGCTAAGTCATTGTCCATGAGGAGTCCAAGTCAGTCAAAAGTCAACAAATAATTGGCTAAATTAAAAAAGCCAAAAATTGTAAAAATGTCTAATGTCATGAGAGAGAGTGGGGAAATGATTTTTAATGTATTTCCTAAGTTGGAAAAGTGATTTTCCACTTAAAAGATCCCCCCATGCCAAGCCAACAACCAAAAGTGGGTCT
>JZKD02S1314760.1:714160-764225 GCA_000966675.3 Picea glauca
ATATATATATATATATATATATATATATATAGAAAGACTGAAATAAAACAATCAATAAAGGTGAGTGTGAAAGAAAACTAACATGCAATGCAAATGGTATAATACACGAATGCAAAAATGCCTACTTACCTGTTCTTACCTGTGAAGTCAGGTTCCCCCACCTTGGTGGGGTTTGAGGAGGTGTCCACTGATCGGTAATAGGCGCCTTCTTCCTTCCAAAGTGGACAAATAGTAGGAGTCATTAACTGATTCTCGTCCAACCTTGAAAGGTCTGAGCCACAATTGAATGCTTCCTTTGACATTAGTTGGCTCTCCTTTCTGGGTATCCCACATCCATACTACATCTCCTTCCTTGTACTTCCTGATTTTGTACTTGGTTGTCCCTTGGACAACCCTAGTATAATGTGCAGAGGGAGGAGGGTGGGCTTCTGCTATAAATACTTCTTGCTGGGACGGATGAATCTGTACATTGTCTTTTGGTCTTTGTAGTATTTTCACAGTTCCGGTTTCCTTGTCTTCGAATTCATCTAGGAGTTATTTGTATTCTTCCCTTTTGGGCCATTTAATATGATCAAAATCTTCTTCTATTGCGAAAGGTATATCTTCAGGAGAATACTTATGAAGAGTTTGTATGATCTCATCATGTGCCTTGTCATTTTTGACTGGGTGATTAGCTTCTTGCACATGGGTTTCAGTTACGTGCTCATTCAGGAGACAGCCTATTATTCCATTTTTCAAAGGTAATTCTATAAAATAAAGGTCCATCTCAAGGGTGTCGCCCAACATTGAAGCAAATTTCCTAGACAACAACATTCCCCACACATCTGGGACGTTTACTATCACAATGTCAATGTGGATTACTTTCTCAGGGTATGCTTTAAGGGAAATTTCCACATTCTCAACTACTCCATGTGTGGGTATGGCTTTAGATTCGAAGCCACACACATTCCTGTAAGGATGTGTGACCTTCAACCCTAATTGTTGCATGACTTTAAAGGGCATTATGTTGGCGCCTGCCCCTGTATCCAACATGCAGGTGTTGAGGCTCTTGTTGTTCATTATTAAAGTCATGAAGAAGGGAGGATTTTCACCATATTGGACCCTGAAGTGATCATCTTGCAACATGATAGGGGGGTCCATGGGTTCATTTGATCCTTGAAAGAAATTTTCAAAACCCTCTTTGACAGATGGCACCTTAATGACTTCTCTTAGGGGAATGGTTACATGCATCTTGGATAGTGCCCCTTCAAAGTCAAAATTTAAGTCAACCCTCTTAGTCTTGGATGTTTTAGGAAGGAGCACATCCAAAGAAGGGGGTTTTGTTTGCTCAGCGGTAGGTTGGCTTAGTTTCTTTCTTCTATACACCCGAAACTCTTGTTTCTTCAATTTTTCTTTTGATTCCCAGTCTAGGTTGTTTATTACTGCCATTCTAGCTTTCCTGGCCGCTTCTCTTATGGCCTCTTGATGTTCTTCAGCAGTGATATTTATCTGAGAGCCTTCCATGAGATGGCCTATATTGTTCACTTGTTGATGGTCATTATCACTGTAAGGACATTCATGCTCCCAATGTGCTTCGCTGCATTCAAGGCACCAAGGGTTTTCATCAACAACATTTGTAGGGGCTAAGGTGTTTGGAACCTCTTGCTCATTCTTTGGATTATAAAATTGGTTCCCCTTTTGAAGTTGCCCTTTGTACGGGACCCTAGGTGCTTGGCTTTGGGATCTTTCCAAGTTGACGATCCTACTCATCATTTGTTCTTGATTCTTCATGATACCATCCATAGAGGCTTGCAACTTGGCTATACTGGCGCAAAGGTCTGAGGTAGGTTCGGTATTGTGGACTATCTTTGGTTTGGTGTCCACTTTCCTCGTTGGATTTGCGAAATGCTCAATCTTAGATGAGAGGAGGTTAGCCTCGATTCTAGTAGTGAGCTCTTGGGCCTCTTGAATTGATTGGGGGTTTTTGTCTCTGAGAAGATACCCTAATTGGCCATTGAAAGACTTGGTGTAGATGTGGACAAGGTAATCATCTTTCGGGTGATGGCTTGCAGGGATCTTTTGCAGCAAGGTCTCAAACCTAGTATGGAACTCCCGAATAGACTCATTTTCATGTTTCCAAAGTTTATTTAGTCGGGTAAGGAGCATGTTAGGGTCTTCTTTGATACTCCACCTCTTGAGAAAGACCTCTTCTAGTTTGTCCATGGTTTTAATGCTACCATCGGGAAGGCTCAGGTACCAACGCCTTGAAGCATCATAGAGGGTAGCGGAGAACAACTTCACGACTAAATCTTCAACATCATCACTAATGGGATGAAGCTGAAAAAACGCCCAAAAGCTGCTCATGTGCTCTTCGGCACTAATTGCATCAGTACCGGTAAATTTAGGCAACCATTTCTCGTACTTGGCTGGCATTTGCCTAGGATAGCTTGGTATGGCCGACATGTCTAGTGGTTTGAAAAGAGTAGATGGTCTGAGAACTAGACATGGTTTTCAAAGGAAGACTCTTTCCGAAAAGTGATTTTACAACAGGAGAGTTCTTGGGAGGCTTCCTTCTGAAAGATAAAGGAGGATTATTGACCTCTTTTTGGTTTGTGGAGTCGCCATATAGTTTACTTGAAACTACCAAAGAAAAGGGAAAACACCCTAGTGGAGTCGCCAAGTAAGCTTGTAAGATAAGGATTCTAGAGGCAAGGCTTACCGAAAAGTGTTGTTTTGAGGAGAATTGACTCAGTGTTCCTCGACAACGGCGCCAAAATGTTATCGCACAGTTTGTAGCAAGGAGTAAAGCTTGAGGTTTGAAAGGCAAACTGGCGTAACAGGAACCAATCCCACCCAATGTCACCACAATGGGATGGTTCTTTCTCTTTAGGGAGGTGAGGCCTAGGGGAGACGTCCCTGGTGACCTGGGGTTTTGAGAGGGCAAAGAGGATAATAAGACAAGGATAAATTTCCCCCTCACAAGTTACCACCGAGCAGATAGTCATAGCTAAACAACCAATAATAAAGTAAACCCCCCAAAGATATACCTGCCTGAGACAAAGCAACAACAAATGATATATGCAAGCTAGTTCAATGGGTTAGTACTTCATATAAATAGATGACTATCTAATAAACATATAAGCAGTTTGATAATAAATGTTGACGAAGTCAATGTTTATCAATAGCAAATGAAAATTATATCACTTCACCAATAAATATTGGAATAATATGGCATTCAATGTAACCAATCAACACTTCATTCAATAAATGCCTTAAATCACCATTCAATTGCTTATAAAACAAAACGTTTGCTGCACAAGGTATTAATAGCAAGAGATGACGACAACACTTGGTTAGTAGGGTTAGTTTATAAGCTAGGGTTAGTGTAGTTAGGGTTTCAATCAATGTGTTGAGAGTTGTTTGTAATAAAGCTCACTTCAGCATATGAGGTCTCTTTAGATCAGTGCCTTAGGGTGAATGGAGTCAAATAGTGGAAAGACGCAAGAGCTGAAGGAGGCAAGGTAAGTAGGTCAAGGACTAGAGGGAGAGACTTTGGAGTGTTGCTAGAGCAAGGCCCCAAAGTCAAAACCCTAGGGGAGAGAGGCTCACCTTGGTGTAGGTAAACTAGGCCTCGATGCTCTCTCCTCCTTCCTTAACTCAATGGCAAAAAACGGCTAGTTGAAAGATGAAGCATAAAACCAAAACTAGAGGGTTTGATGAAGCAAGGTGTTGCTACAACAAGGCCTTTTCAGCAAACCTTAGAGAAAACACGGCCCCAAGTGTAGTAGACCTAGGCTTAAGATGTCTCTCTCTTCTTGGCCTCTAGATAATACGGCTAGCAATAAATGAAGAGAGAGAGAGAGTGTAGCAACGGCTAGGCTCTCTTCCTCTTCAATGGTTAAAATTTCCTCTCAAAGGGGACATGAGACAAGGACCTACTTGTGTGCTTGTCACCTAGGGTTTTGTTCAGCAAAATCATAAACATTTGCAAGAAATTAAACTGCAACCATGCATTCAAGAAGTTTTGCAGAAAAATACTTACAATTCACCAAGAAATATCTATGCAAACCCTAGTTGTAACACCTTCCTTCAAGAGAAATGCCAAAACATGCCAAAATAATCCTCCTTCAACAAGTGCGCATCACTAAATCAGCCAATAACCCAAGAGAGGGCGCAAATTTCAGACCTCCTTATGGAGTGAGTAAGTTCTGATAAAAAATGAAGGTGAAAATCCTTCATTTATACCATTCCATGACCTAATTTTACATTTTAGGTCATGTAAAAAGGCCGACAAGGCCAAAATACTAAAATCATACTGTTTTTACATTAAATTGTCAAATTAAAACCCTAATCAAGTTGAAAAGAAGTAATAAGTCCCTTTAAGGGAGACATCAACCCCTTCTAGGGAAAATGGGGCATCCTGGAGCAAAACGTTAGCCCTTCTAGGGCTTCTCCAACCTGCCACACGTGCCAATGCTGCCTAGTCTACCTCCCAAGACGTCCATGATGCTGGATGATGTCATGGTCAAGATGGTGACGTCCTAGGCCTTCCAAGGCCAACATTCCATTGAAAAAGGGCCATCCCCATTAGGTCAAGCTCTGCTGGGGTATCTCTGGTGGAACGTCCTCTTCTTCTTCGGTGCAAAACCCTCGATCCATCTCTATCCTGTATCTGCCCCCTGATGGGGTCTCAACATCCACCTGATGGGCTCTTCAGCCCCATGGAGGTCCGAACTGATCATCTCCCCATGTGTACCGATCCAAAATGGTACCTGTCCGTCAGCTATGGTCCTGCACATCAAAAGCTACGCCCTCCATGGGCTCATCAGTCACAAGGATCATAGCAATGTCAATCACATCTCATCATCAATAATTAAACATGTGCATAAAATCCCTAATACATCAGTTAACAGGTCAAAGACGTTACACAATCCTACAATACAAGTCTGGAGAAAAGGACAAAGCGTCCTATTGGGCTAGTGTCCACAGAAGAAGGACAGTTTCCGGAAGAAACCTCATCCAAGCCATGTAAGTGGGTGATGTGGTCAGGGGATGTCCAAACATGTGGGTGCAGTGAGGGCCAAGGATGCAAAAATGTTACCTGTGGGTGCCTTTGTCTTTGTAGAAGGTGAGTTGTACTAGTCATGGATGCATTTTTTCCAAGCCCATTCTTGCCTTTTATTCTTCATTCTTTTATTCTTTTATCTTTTATTTCTTTTTGTTCAAGAGCTAATTAGGGGACACTGCCCTGGTGTGGTGACCAGTGGTGACAGCGTTACCCACAAGTACTTTCACAGAAATGAGAAGGTTGGCTCATGATGAGACCCCCTTTCCCTTTGCCATGCAACCAAGTGTCACTGCCCTGGCGTGGTGACCAGCTAATGGCAATGGCATAGTGTTAGATACCCATGGACCTAATAGGCTGGCTCGTGATAAGACCCCCTATCCTCTGGTTAGGCCTTGTTTTATTATTTATTCGGGTCCCTCTTGTTTCTTGCTGAGAAGCCTTTTATTGCTTCCTCGGGGATCCCTGGGCGAAGCATCTCGAGGTTTTATTTTTAGGCTTTTATCTTTTACCAGCTTGCTTTTACCTTTTGGGCCTTTAGCCCCTTCTTCCCACGAGATAATGTGCAATCCTGAAAATAGGCCAACCCAATGTCTGGACAAGTGGAATGGGATAGGTGAGCTGGAAACAAGATGGAAAAGTGGTACTATGATGGGAGCGGACAATGGCTTTTCAGAAATTCCTCCCAGTGGAAAACCAAAACCTACAGATACAGGCTTGCTAGGGCACCCTGTCAATCCCCCCAAACATGGTCAAGTGGGCTAGTGTAAGATCCAAGCAGTTGTTAGAAATAAAAGGAATCAGATGCATACATTCAATGGTTTTGATGATCAAAAGTGACACATACCATGATACCTGGACTAATTACCTCATGGAGCAAGAAAAATCTCACAGGACCAAGCCAATGGTGGTGGATGTTGTTGTTGCTGACAAGATGAAGATGCTGGAAAAGGAAAAGGTGGGCCCTCCAGGGCCATGCTAAAGTCCATCCTGCTCTCGGTACTCCATGTCTAGGACCTGTGAGCCTCGAGACATGATTTCCTAGTTATCCTTGAAAGTGGGGGATAACAAGGTCTACACCCCTTGGCTTCCCTAGGAGTGAACCTAGACGGAAGAAGTTTAGATTGAGGTGACAATGGGTCTGGACTTAGGCTTGTGCCTCCAAGGACACACCAAGTGGGTTGGAGACTTCTCCACATTTGTAGATGTGTATAAGGACGACAACATCTTTGGCGTCGTTGACGGGGATAAGTCTCTTATCCTTGGTTAATTGACAAACTCTAATTAATTCTTGAAAAAACTAAGTAATAAAACTTTTCCTAATTTTTTTTTTAACTTGAGTTGTGTTATTCGACATTGCTTAGTCTCCAAGTGGATACTCCATTTGATAATTCTTTGAGATATACTACTAGGAGCAATCCGCAAGGGTTGGTTTATTCCTTTCTTAAACTTGAAAAGGTGTATAGGAGGAGAATAAACAGACTTGCTCCTCGTAGGCTACTTGAAAGTCTTGGAGAAGAAGCAATCTCTGATGTACATCTCTTGTTTGCACATAATAATCCTACAACAACTAATCCTACTTCAATTATGGGTGACCTATTGATGCCATGTAATTTTATCAATATTCAAGGTGCTCCTCATCCTATTCCTGACAAAGCTATTGAGATGTTGCCTTCTTTTCAGGGAAACAATGCTACTAGTGCCAGATCTCACATCTTGAATGCCAACTTATGTGTCAGCAAGTGATGTAATGGTCACAATCATAAAGACATCAAGATGACCCTTTTTGTGTATTCTTTGGAAGGGGAAGCAGGTGAGTGGTTCTCAGAATAGGATCTTAACAAATTTAGAACCTTGGCTGAAATTCATAAAGCCTTCAATGAAATATGGGGTGATCAGAAGGAGGATCGTCATTTATTAGCTGCCCTTAGTACAAGTCAAAAGAAGGAAAATGAAACAATGGAAGAATTCAATAAGAAGTTTAATGACTTGGTTAAAAGACTCCCTCAAACTATCAAGCCTGCTAATGCATCTATTTTAATTCACTATGTGGAAGCCTTTGAGGGAGAAATCAGATATCAGTTAAGGGGTAAAGAACCAACAACTTTAAGGGATGCACAAAAGTTTGCTATCAGGATAGATAAAAATATGCAAGATGCTAGGAAGTCGAATATTCCTGGTTTCTCAAGGGGAACTGCTTCCAAAACCAATGAGGAGAAGAAGAACAAGGTTGAAAACCAAGAGTCTTCTAGTGATGGTATAAATGAGCTTACTCAACTAATTAAACAAATGGAGATTAACCATGCTAATCAAATGAATGCCATGCAAAATAGGTTGATAGCCATGGAGAGGGCGCAATCTAGTGGGAGTCATCATAAGCCAAGTGATAAATGGCCAAAGAGACCTCCACCTCAAGATCAAAGGCCACCAAATCCTTTTGAGTCTATTAACTTGGTTGATCACCAAGCTATCCCTTATTGTAGGCCTTGTGGGGAATTTCACAAAGAATCAACTTGCCCAGTCTTCATTGAAATTTGTGGTGAAGAAGGGTTCTCTAGATCAGTAAATGAACAAGTTAACATGTGTGGTCGGAAGTATAATGTTAGCATGAATGAATTGATGGAATTAACTGAGCATGGTAAGGATGTAAACTGCATGAATGAATTGATGGAATTAACTGAGCATGGTAAGGATGTAAACTGCATGAATGAGGTAGTGGATAGAGCAACAAAAAAGTTTGGTCCTAAGCCTACTCCCAAGCAAGTGTCAGATTTGGCTAGATATAGAGGCTTTTCTTACCAAAGAAATGGAACGAAGAATCAATACAAGCCTCAAACAAGTGTTCCTAAGGTACCTTCCCCCCTTCCTAAATCAATTGTTCCTACAAATGCAGAATTAAATATTGACTTAGGGGGTGGTTGAATAATGCAAAGATGTTGGTCCTTGTGGCTAAAATTATGAAGATCCCATCTCTAAGGGAGAAATTACTCAGGGCCATAGAAAATCCTCCTTAGAACAGTATTGACAGGCCTCCAGTTGTAGCTCACCAGGAGGCAAGTACAGATTGTGCGATAACAGGTCCCACATTATCTCAGCTTGGTACTTAACCAAGAAATTGCCTGGTCCCAGACCAGGATACCCCATAACACATTTGGGGGCCCTAGATCACAACTAGGGTCTTATCCACCAAGGTACATAACCAAGGATCAATCCAAGCACGAGCAAGGATTCCCTGGAACACATCCAAGGGCCCTAGAACACATCTAGGGACTTATACCATCAAACTGCTTGGTCCTTGACCAACAACGGCAGCAATACACTGGGGGCCCTCACTAGGGTCTTTTTCCATGGCTCTAACTGCTTGGTCCCAGACCCAGAACCCCAGGAGTGTACTGGGGCCCTAGATCTCAACTAGGGTCTTTGCCATCCTCCCAGAGAATGGCTCTTGCAGCTGCATTAATTTTAACATAGGGGAAGCTGAGGGGATGGTTTATTTCCAACTTGAAATTGGAGAAATTAAAGTGCGGAAATTGAAATCTAAACTAGAAATTGAAATCTAATCTAAGCTAATCTATAAAAATGAAACTACTCTAATGTTGTGCGGTGCTGTGATTGATTTATTATTGATTTTATCTTTTTAAATTAGTGGAACTTGAAAGCAATGAAGAAAGACAAAAATGAGACAATCACACAAAAGGACACTGATCCCCCACGGGTGATTAAGACTGAGCACTGTGTAATCCACTGATTTTATTATGGTTACAATGGTCTTTTTGGGAAGGTTTGTGGTCCTTTTATTAATGGGGGACCATCAAACTTACAAAGTTAGAAGGAGAAGAGTTTGGATTGAAGAGAGGGTTGGTTGAGAGGTTCTGGATGCTCCAAATTCTTGAAATTTCAGCAGAGTTTCTCTTTAGCTGTCTGCAAACCTGCAAAAATAAGCAAGGTAGATACTCCAAAAGATGCTGCAAACCAATTTAGATGTTGCCTGCAGAAAGTGTTAGAGTAGTGGAAAAATTTGACTAAGTAAATGATGAATAAAAGAGGGAGAAACTAAGCAAAACCAAGCTCTAAACTAACTAGTTTTGATGTCTTTTATTGGCTGTTTGTAGTTTGTACAGCCAACAAAAGTCACCAAAATGAGTTAGATGTAGAGGTAAAACACCCTTTATTATGAAGCTTGAAAGATCTACTCTTTAACTAGTAAAATGAAGACCTTTGCTAGACTAGATCTATTGATAGATATGTCAAATATGAACAAGGAATAGATCTAATCCCAACTTTCATGCAAGGCTAGATACTTTGAAATTTAAAATGAAGCTTATATCTAACTATTTCATGTGAAAACAAACTAATTAAAGTGTGTAAGATTCCCAAGTGGATTTGTGTGGAAAGCTTAGAGTTTTAAGTTTTCTGGTTGATGCGGTTTGTCAAACAGTTTGCATCAGTAGCCTTCTTAGGCTTATGCTGGGGTTTAGTTTTGAGTTTTATAGCATAACATAGTTTGCATGATAAGAAATGATCTTCAACACAATGAAGCAATTGGAAATGACAACAAGAAATAGCCACAAACTCAGATCTGGTTTTATTTATTAAATACTTGACCTCATTACAGTAGAAGAGCAAATCTGGAAATATATAGAAGAATAGAAGATGTGGTTGAGAGCACTTCCAAAATACAATAGAAAATAGAGAGTTTGGCTCCCAAGAACCTCCACAAGCTGCATGCAGGAGATCTACAAGATCAATCTCTTTCCCTTACTCTAATCTGATATCTTCTCTAGCTTTGTTGCGTCCTCACTGGCTGTAGCGACCCATGAATGTTCTATCTCTTCAGATCTGGCCTCCAAACCCCAAGATAATGTCGATCTCCTGTATGAAAGAGTATGGCTAGCTCATAAGATGAATCTCCCCTGCTAAAGATGCCAGATCTCTCCACCCAGCAATAGATCTCTAGCTCCAAGTGCGCCCTCCTTTAGAAAATACGCCCAAATCTAATAAAAATAGACATGGAAGAGGGAAACCCCAAAGAATGCCAAGAAAGGTCGCTCCAGGTATGGAAAATGCATGCAGGTTGAGATCTCTTGAAGATCCCACCTCTAGAACCCAAATCAAACCTCCTTAGATTGGACAATGCGCCCTTCCTGCAGAAAACCCTCCAATAGTGTGCCCTTCTTCCTGGATGATAACTGAAATGGATATGAACTGAATAGAATGGTGAGGGTGGAATATTTCACTACCTTGGCCAAGCTTGGACCAGGAAAGGAGGGATCTTTCACCTCTATGATGATCTCTAGGGTTTGTCTAGTCAAAACCCTCAAAACACTCAAGCTGCCATAGCTCAAAGTTGCAAGTGAAAAATGATCAAGAATGAGAAAGTGAGGCACCCTCATCCTCTTTTATACTCCAGTTTCTAATTCCTCAATTAAATTATTAATTGGCTTTTAGAGAGCTTCACACAACTTTGGTGATCACAATGAATAATGGTAGGATCCATCTCATGATCAAATAAATCTGTCAGGAGCTTGTGAAGCCACACTGGTTCGCAGACTGCCACACTCAATGCTATATACTCTGCCTCTGCGGTACTCAAGGCCACAGAGCTCTATTTCCTGCAGCACTAGGAAACCATGGCAGACCCCAAGGTAAAACAACAACCGGATGTGCTCTTCCGGTCCACTGCGCTCCCTGCCCAATCTACATCGACATATCCCTTCAAACTCAAGTCTACACTAGAGGCATATCTCAAGCCATATCCAACTGTGCCTCGTAGATATCTCAATACACACTTCGTTGTTATCCAGTGAGTCTGTCTTGGCTGAGTCATGAACTGACTAAGTACATTCACTGCATAGCATATATCAGGTCTGGTGTTAACCAGATACATCAATGGTCCAATCAGCTGTTGGTATAAATGTGGATCAATCTTGCCTAAATCAGTAGAAGCATCATTCATTTTATTCAAATCCATCACCATCGGTGTAGGCATGGATTTGCACTCTGTCATACCGAACTTCTTCAATATCTCCATTGTATATTTTCCTTGACTCGGGAAAATCTCATCAGTGCTATGCCATACTTCTAGTCCCAAGAAGTAATGCATCATACCCAAATCCTTCATCTCAAATTCAGAAGTCAATGCTCGCTTGCATTCAGTAATAAGTCTTTCTGAACCGGTGAGAAATAAGTCATCCACATACATAACCAAGATTAGGCACTTGTTACCAACAATATGATAATATAGGTTTGGATCAACAACACTCTTGTTGAACCCCAAACTCATCAAGAATCCATCCATCTTCTCGTACCAAGCACGGGGTGCTTGCTTTAGTCCATACAAGGCTTTCTTCAACCTGCACACATGAGTTTTCTCGTCGTGTATCACTAATCCTTCTGGTTGTTGGATGTAAACTTCTTCATCAATCTCACCATTGAGAAATGTTGTCTTTACATCCATATGATGTAGTTTCCAACCCATGGATGCAGCTAGTGCAATGATAGTACGGATGGAAGTGTATTGGGCTACTGGAGCAAATGTCTCCTCATAGTCAGTTCCCTCCACCTTTGAGAATCCTCTGGCTACAAATCTCGCTTTGTATTTCTTGACACTTCCATCAGCTGCGTGTTTGATCTTATAGATCCACTTGGAAGTTACTACAGACTTCCCTTCTGGTCTCGGAACAATATCCCACACATCATTCTTGAAGATGGACTGATACTCTTCTTTCATGGCATCTTGCCATACCTTTTGACCTGTCGCTTCTCCATGACAAGAAGGCTCAATATCAATAATGTGGCTCATGGCTGAAAAATAGCTCGAAAATCTCTTTGGTCTCTTGTTCTCTTGGAATGTGCCTTGAGGAGCTGCATGTCCCTCTGCCTCTTGCTGAGTTTATTGAGCCTCGATAGGCCTTTTATGGCTTACTGCAATGTCTCTGGGAATATTAACTGGATAAACTGGATCAACTGGATTAGCTGGAAGAATGTCTATCTCCCTCTGAACTGTTGAAGGGGAGAGGGTATTGTCTTTTCTTTTTTCTCAAATAGTTTTACTCCCTCTGAGTCAAGTGACTCCCTCTGATGTCTGAAGTATAAACATCTTCCTTTGTTGTTAACTTGCCTGGAACAAGAAAACAATCGAAAAGAAACAAGAAAAGAATATCTCCTAGAGGAGAATAATGAGTACATCTCTAGAATCAAAACAATTTAAGGATTGTTGTCACAACTACAACGCCTACTTGTAATGTAGCAAACTTAGAAATGTAGGTTAGAGGCATGATAATTAAAACAATCAAACCTGGAGTCTTCACTTCCAGAGTGTTTTTCCTCTGAATGCACTGAGATCCCTCTGGATTTATGATTGTAACATCCTCATGGTACCATCCTTCTTCAGGACTAAGACAACTGAAGAAGCGAACGGGCTACTGCTGGGTCTTATGTGTCCCATCGCTAGCAATTCCTTGATTTCTTTCTCTATCTCATCCTTGAACCTCCTAGGAAGTCGATAGGGAACTGTAATCACGAGTTTAACACCCTTCTCCAACTCAATGGTGTGCTCAAACCCCTTGTCCGATGGTCTCCCTGGCAGAATCTGACCAAAAACCTGTTGATGCCGACTCAACAAAGTCCCGATCTTTGTCTAATACTGTTGTTGGCCATCTGAATCCCTTCGAGTGGTGATTAAGCACTTTGCTGCCTCCCCATGCCTGAAGATCCTCTCCATCCTCTTGTCCAAATTTGTCCTTGGTGCCCATGTCGACATGCCCCTCAGTACAATCCTCTTCCCCTCACTATCTCTGAACCCCATCTCAAGGGTTTGGTAGTTGGTCGAGATCTTGCCCAAGGTGATCAACCACTGGACTCCCAACACCACATCTATGTCAGATAGGTCAACTACCTAAAATGTATCTCTCATGGTGTAGTTACCTAGCTTCACCTCTAAGTCTGGGACTCTGTCTACACACTCCATTGTGTGGCCATCTGCTACTGCAACATCAAACCCCTCAAACTCCTTTGTCTGAAGTGCTCGCCTCGATACCAACGAAGCATCAATGAAGTTGTGGGTGGCCCCACCATCTATCAGGATGATTTCTCGCTATCCCTAAATAGTCCCTCTAATCCCGAGGGTGTCATACATGGGAATACCAGAAAAGGTCGCTATGACTCCTCCCTTTGTTGGTGCCCTTCTATTAGCGTTCTCACGAGGCTGTGGCACTACCTGCAGTTGGGCCCCTACCGGTGTCAGTGGTCTTCGTGGAGGCTGCTCCTCTGCCTGTGATGGCTTCTCCTCTGAGTTAGTGGATCCACTGTTCTGTTCCTCCTCATCATTGTCCACACTGTTTGTTGCCACCTCAATATAATGGATCTCTCCCTTACCCTTGCACATGTGGTTGGGGACCCAAGGATCTTTGCATGGGAAGCATAGATTTTTCCTCATAAGCTCACGCCTTGTCTCATCATCCAAATTTTCCTTACCCTTCCATTCTCTCTGGAATGGTTTCTTATCCCGTTCCTTCTGTGGCACAAAGGGTTTGGAAAATTTTTTGGTCTTTGGCACTGAGTCTGCTAGATCTCTAGTGCGTAGGATGGCATCCTGTAGTGTGTGAGGTCTGTAGGCAATGAGTGGGAAATACGCCGCGAATAAAAGGTTTGTAAATGACATAGTGTTCCCGATAGGAAATGACGACCCCTCCGGAAAAACCAAGTTCTTCAAGTTCCTTGTGGTAATAATAAAGATAATGGTAAGTAGGGAACAAATATGAAATATTCAAAGTTGTAAGTACCTAACCACACCCAACAATGATCTGATCTCATAAGTGAAGGCAGTACTGAATGCATAGGGCAGTTCCGATCCAACAATTCCACAACTTAGCGGTCTAACATAAAGTAAAGCAAGTAGGAGGCTTCATAAAGTAAATAGCAACAATGTTCTGCCCAGCCACACTTCGTCTCTGAAGTAAGATCAAAAAGCCCTTCACCCATCCTCTCAAGGATTCAGTGAGACCCTCTATGAAAAGCATGATCAACCTGGGCTCCGAAATATCTGTCACTGCCACGACTACTCTTTGAAACTCTGTGATGAATGCCTCTGCTGTGCCAATTTGTTTCAACTGGGCTAAATCCCTGAAATGGATCTTTGGATCCCTCCTGTCAAACCTGTCCATGATCCTCTCTGTGAACTCCCTGTAAGAAGTGATGTGATTGTGACCCAACGTCACTAGTCCATGATGCCACCACTCATGTGCCTCAACCTCCAAATGCAAGGTAGCGAAACTGATGGCCTCAGTTTCTATTATCTAGTCGAGCTTGTAGTACGTGTCCAGTTTCTGCACCCAAGCTTTGGCAGTGCATTTGGACGATTCGTCGAAAGAAGGTATAGTGAGTTTACCTACTTTCCGAATGAAATCTATGTTCTGGCCTTGCTGATGTTGCTGCTCTCCTCCCCTCTGAGGATCTCTAGGACAATTCCTGAGTCTGAGTCTGCAATACTCAACCAAGGTCATATCATGATGGAATTTTGGTCCCAGCGCTGCATACTCTCTCCTGTACTCAGAAATATCCTCTGCCTCGGTGCTACTGGCTGTTGTACTGATGTTGGAGGTGCCCTTTGAAAGCTAGGGAATAGTGGCCTAGGGATCCTACTAGATGAAGTGTATGTGCGAGTAGGTGAATGGGGTCTACTACCTGCCCCTGAGTTCCCCTGTGCTGCATGTGGGTCATTTGTTCCTGGAATGCTCCTTGTTGTCAATCTATCGGCCATCTGCGTCAAGGACTGAGTCATGGCTTATTGGTTGATCACCAAATTGCTAATAACCTGCATGAAAGATGCATCTAGGTCCATGGGTGCCTTGCCATTGCTTTCTGGCCTCTCATACCTGTCTCCCATCATCCACTTTGCCTCACACTCTGCTTCATGCTCTGCCCTTCTCTCTACTTCCCTATGTGACTCCTCCTCTTCCTTTGAGCTGGGAGGAAAGAGGGGATAATCTGGACTAGGTCTCCTCCTTTCCCTGCGTCTGTTGTAAGTGACATATTTGTCACCTACGTGCTCATGACGCTCTGGGTTCTCTGTTGAACTCATCGACTTTAGTCACAGGCTGGCAGGCCGCAGGACTAAAGCTCTGATACCGCTGTAATATCCCTAATTCCGCATATCAAAATATATGCCTCAACTGTCGATTATTCGCTGTCAGAACTGATACACTTTGGGTTTCTGGATGCGTTTAGTGATTCAGTTTTAACATGCGTGGTGATTTTGCATGTGGTTTCAGGTGGAACAATTTTTTAACAATATATAATCAAGCATGCTATAGATAAAGAACACATAACAGTTGCAATCTTTGTATTATGAAATAAGACTGAGTACAATATCGCATGTGGGGAAATAAAATGAATATCTCGGCTAGATCAAAGCTATATGGATCTTAGCTAGAATACAATAAAGAAACTAAAGCAATTATACCCGGAACCAAAAAAATGATGCTGGATCAATGGATGAGCGATATGAACTATTGCATGCTACGACAACTCACACGACAATTGCTGCAAGACTGGAATATTTGCCCTAGTGGCTAAACTCCTTGGATCTTCCTGAAATGTGTCCCAAAGAGTGTGCCTTGACCTCCAACACCCTCTTAGTGTCTGTCGGACTGAAGATCGGCCCTTTGTTGATTTGTACGAACCCTGGATGGGTTCCCCTGGGGGGATTACGCTCCTCCTTTGACCAACTGTTGTGCCCTAGTGATTCCACCATCGCAATCTAGCTGTATGTGTCTCAAACTGAGCGCCCTGGTATCCTCTATAATGGGTCGGAAGGGTTTCCCTGGATCTGATTCGGTGATCTCTCGGGAACCATGAATGTATCCTCCCTAAGTGTTGCACCCTCACTGGCTAACTAATGCGCCCAAGAAGATCCTTTGTCATAATTTGACAAGTAATAGCTCAAAAGATGTGCCTTGCCTTCCTCTCAACTGGGTCGGAAGGAAATTTGTCGATTCTCTCGGGTCGGGACAAGCTAATCCTCTGAGTCTCCCAGCTCTTGCACCCTCACTGTGCTAAAGTGCGCAATAGCTATCCGAACCTGTAAAACTGCTGCTACAAAACGATGAAAGATCTGGATGATCTTCCTGGTGACTAGGGTGTGTCTCTCAACATCGAAATCAACCCACTAGTGTCTTCTTCCTGGAATCCACAATCTCCACTGATTCGCCTGAACCTGTGTAATCTCCCCAGAGCTCAACTATCAAATCATAAGATGCATAATCAAGAATTAGGTTGCTTTTCTCTTCATATACTCCTCCAAAATCCTAATTCGTTGTTGACCTCTATTTTTAGCTCCATCACTTATGTGTCCCTCTATTTTTAGCTCAAATCACTTAAAGGGCACTTTTACCCACTTTTCACTTAATGTCACTTTTAAATTATAAATTTCTCTAGTGAAATGACATTAAATGACCTTGTATTCCCATGTTCCTCCCTGGCTATAGTCTAACGGGGATGTTTAGACTACTTAGCCCTTGTCTTTGGAGCTCCTACTCGGAAAGGGACATTACATCACACTTAGAGCAGGTGGGGAAGATATCTCCTCTCCACATGGTTGGGTGTTTGTAGTACTACTTGGACTACTATGCATTTGGGGATTTTGGAAGTGCAGGCCACCTTGAGTGGAATCACTTCTCGAAATTTTGGGCTTAGTTACCCTGCTTTTCCGTGTGGTCTGACCTACGACTGTTCCACCCCAGTCGTTTATTGTGAAGTGGTAAACATAACATTTTTAGGATATCACACTAGTGACTGCAAGGGGGAAATACTTGTGGTACATGGGACGGATGGATAACCATTGCCTCAGCTCCCTTGGAGGGTTCTTTCCAACTATGAGGGTATTTGCACCTTGGGTGATTGTTGCATGTAGGTTACCGTAATTGTTCCTTGAACCTTCGCTAGCCAATCCTAGGACTTGATCAACCAGACTAGTTCTCGAAAGGCCCCTTTCATTGCTTTAATTCTAAATGATAACTTGGATTTAATTATTTCATAGGGAAGCCTCCCTAGGCTAGGAACCTCTTAGTCCGAAGAGAGAAATATTAGACCACTTAGGTGACAATAGTGACTAGTCTAAGTTGCATTTAGGCTTTCACAGTTGTGGTTAGGACTTTTCACTTAGTGAGAGTTTGAGTAGCAACACCCCACAATGTCCATAGGGGTAGATTAAGTTTATATTTGCTGACTTGGCCATACACAAAATTTTAAAAAATAAGGTGGTTTCTCTTAAACCATAATGGAGCCATAATAATAATAATTATGGAGGCTACAATGAATGGAGAAGGCAATGAATTGTGAGATGGAGTTGATGCAATAGAGTATTTCAAGTGGCTTGAGGTCATTAAATTCTTGTGAGAGGAGCAATCCATGCCTTTGGGAGGTTTGAATAACTTGTGAGAGGCCGATGTATTTTGAATGCCTATGAAGGGCTCATACAATCTTTGAAAGGTAGCTGATTTGTTATTGGTTTGTTTACAAAGGATGTTAGCTTTCGATGTTACTCCGAAAGTGTTTATGCCATGTTTGGGGGTGCTTCATGAGATTTGGGGTACATGGTGAATGATTAGGCCTTGGATGGTCTGTTATTGATTTGCACATTGGAGATGGCTTACTCGGTTGTTGCTTGACCTTAGTTGGGTGTTTTCATGACATTCTTCCTTGGGGCATTGGAGATCTTTAAAGTTTAGACAGCTTAGTGACATTTTGCATGTTGGCCACATGGAGGAGGTTGCTTGCTTGGAGAATGCCTTGCATTGGAGGAGTGTTTGGCATTCAAGAAGAGGGCATTGAGCCCTAAACAATGTGGAGTAGCTTGAATGCTTGCATGGAAGTATGGAGTTGACTCAGGGATGCTTGGGTTGCGACAATGTTCATGCAGGGAGAGTGGATCCAGTGGATTACATGGCTTAGGAGGATTGTTGGAGTCCTTGGAGGCTTGGAGGAGGAGCGTTGGATGTTAGAAAATATACCTCAAATAGTCTTCTACAACAACATGACACACAAAGCAGATCTGCACAACATTGATTTCTGCGTAGCATGATGGTTTATTTATAAGGACACATTAGTAGAATAGACTAGGAGGGCGACACATCTTTATTTATAGATTTCCAACAGTGAGGGCACATGCATGCACCCAGTGTTGCAAAAATCGTGAAATTATCGCTGACATCATGATATATTGCGATATCCCCTAGTCAGTGATAATATCGCTAGAAAAATTGTGATTTTTTCCAATTTTGAATATATTGGCAATATATTGCTTGAAAATGGAAAATATCGGCCGAGTCAAGAAAATTTTGGATTTGTTTGCTCAGCTTGAAGAGGGAAAGCAGGGGATTGAGAACAAAGGGGTTATTCACTAAACATTTGCCCATAATAGGGCTAGAGGGAGGGGATTTCTTTAGATGTTTAAAAAGTTAAAAAAAAAAGAAGAATATTTTTGTATTTGTTAAAGTTTGCTGATATTTTTAGGTATTTTACCCGATGTTGCCATAAGTTGTTTTCTGGACCCTTAGCAATATATTTGCTGACACGATGTTTTCAACATTGGTTTTAAGAGCTTTAGAGAGCTCCTTAATGCCCTTGGCTCTCCCTTTTTTTATAATATATATTATCACCACTTCCAACCTGTCATTTCCTGCGACTCTGAGTGAAACTTATAACCGTTCCTGATACCCATACCTGCGTTCTGGATGTTCCCGCATTTCAGAAACTTCTGCATTGTGTCTACCCAATGTCATGCCAGCTTCAAGTTTTCTTCTAAAAGGGTGTTTTGTTCTCAATCTGATATACACATGGAGCGTGGACATGAAGGGAAATAGATTTCATTCAACATGCAGATCCATAATTTTTTCTTTTCAGAATTTAATCTTTTAAGCTCTTGTACTCCAATGAAATTTTATTTCAGATTTAAAATTGCTTTAATTATTGCATGCTTGCATTTCCCACGCTGAATAAGGTTGGGTTACTGATGTTTCCTTGTATGTTTGATAGCAACTTTTATTTCTATTTTCTGGACAGGTGTGAACCATTTGATACACATCCTCGGACCTATGATCTTCTTCATGCTTCTGGTCTGTTCTCTATTGAGAAGAGAAGGTAATAGAATTAATTTATTTCAATTTGTGTTATAAAGGGCTGTACAAGCTAAGCATTATCTCACTTTTTTCAGTTTCCTAACTTGTAGATGCGAGATTGCATACATTATACTTGACATGGACCGCATTTTGCGTCCTGGTGGACATGCATATATTCAAGACTCCTTGTCCATTCTTGTGGAAATTGAGGCAATTGCAAAGTCTGTTGGGTGGAGGACAATCATGTTTGACACTGAAGAGGGAACATATGGTAGTAGGAAGGTGCTCTATTGTCAAAAACAGGTTTTACATGATCGAGTTATTGGGTTGTAAAAGTACAGATCTATCATGTAAGATTGTGTCATCAATTTATGTCACATTTCTGGTAATCGCCGTAATGTTTTTCAATGAAAAGGATAATATTTGGATTTTGGAAAATTAGAGCAGTTGAAGACATCCTTAAAGAGACAAATTGATGTACTTGCATTGAAAATAAAGGTGGGATTGCATCATTGTAATTGTGCTAATAGGAGCCTTTTATATTTGACATGAAATAGGAAAAAATACATGATGATCTCTGTAACAGGACATGGCCCCCAGGGCCTCTGTGTCTGTATCCCACGTGTCGGACACGGATATGCTGGGACATGTGTCTGACATGTGCCCTAGCCGTGTCCTACCCATTTGACTCCGAAAAACATTTTTCATTGTTATTTTCTCACTTTTAGCTGGATGGAAAGAGCTCTTACAGTCTTTCATTGTGCAGATGAAGGGTAAAATTGAGATTTGAAGGGATTCCCAGTGTTTTTTAAATGTTCTATTTTCTAAAACTTTTTGATCTTTATATGTATATATATATATATATATATATATATAACATGTCCTCCGTGTCCTGTTTCCAGGTTTGACGTGTCCCATGTTGGACACTTGTATTTCTGTGTGCTCCGTGTCCTGTATCTTTGTGTCAGGTCACTTAGATGATGTTCTAACCTGTTGTTAACCTTAATTACACAAAATTTTGCTATCAGACATAGGATAGACTTATGGTCCTGTATTGGTCCATAGGACTTTTCAGCATTAACCAGAATTTCCCTATCCAAAAGGATGGTTGCCTAGATTAGCATTGAGGACTAGATATACAAAAATGGTTTCAGAAGTAGATCAGAATTTTTTTTATAGGAGCAATGGGCCAAAAATGGCATTTACATCCTATGCATATAAAAATCATTGCCTTGAATTGGGATCAGAGATAGAGGATGTAGTATGTACTAGCGAAGGCACACATTGATGTCATCATATTATTAGAAAATATGAGCAGGTTGGAAAGACAACATTATCTTCAAACTTATGCTACCATGGATTTTGTCTCGCTGTAACAATTCCAAAGGTTTAGTAGGTTGTGGAATGGAAACTGTTATGCAGGTATGTGATTCATGTAAGTACCTTATTTTCTATGAAACAATTGATTTATTCAGTACTAATGCCAGAATTTACAAATTTATCATATATTTGTGAGAAGGCCAACAGGTGATATATACTTTCAATCAAATTACTTTCCATCAAATGATTATCCTTTGAACTAAAAGTCCTTTCTAAAAACTAAAATTTCCACAGCCATGGCTGTCATCAACATCTATCATGACTGTCATCAAATGGTTTTCACCTATATTAACATCTTCATCATGTTTATAAGTTTCTCCTTTTTTTGAAATCTGCATTGAAGTGTGTGTGCCCATAATCGATAAATTAAAGTACATAACATTATCTATAAATCAAGGGAGTGATGGAATTTCGACATGATTGTGTATCCTCACTATACTGTTGTTGATTGCAGCTTCATGAAACATTCTCCAAGTTGTTCTCCTCTGGACTGAGTTGAGACGATTTGTGAGAGAGCCCATGTGATGGGTGTGTCATACTCCTCTAGATTGAGTTGAGATGACGTGTGGTCTCTTGTCGTGCTCCTCTGGACTGAGTTGAGACGACCTGAGATGGTCTCATGTCAGACTCCTATGGACTTAGTTGAGTCGACTTGAGATGGCTCTCCAGATGGTACTCCTATGGACTTAGTTGAGTTGATTTGTTGAGAGTGACGTCCCTGTGGCCGAGCATAGGTGGACGTGTCCCTAGTGGCTCAGCACTAGAGAATGTGTGGATCCCTTGCTATATTGTCTAAGAGTAAGATTTGTTGTAACCCTAATTTGTGTTGTAAAGGGTACAAGTCGGCCCCACCATGTAAAAGAAAATTAATATTGTGTAATGATTAATTATATTATTCAGTTGAACAAGTCGGCCCTATTGTGCCAATAGACACATCCTTTTGATGTGCTAGGTCTTGTATAAATAAGAGTAGATCCCTATTGTGGATCTCACTCACTCACACTTCATTGTAACATCTCTCAAGCTAAGTGTATGACTGAATTGCACACTTCTCTTAGGCGGAAGTTTCTAGGTCATAGAGCACCCTCTTGTGTGCTCTAGGGTTCATGATGTGGGGGATATTCTCTTGACTCTATAGCAAAGGATTGTTGGGTTTTTCCCTGATTGAGAAGGGTTTTCCCAAGATAAACTCTTGTGTTCTTGTGCATGGTTATTCTTCTTGTGATCTTGGTTACTGCAACACTTGTGTATGGTATTGTTGCATTGTTTAAGGTTCAAGTACATGCTAAATTGAAATAAACTACATGTCCTTGAGCTAAGCATTAAAATTCAACATGGTATCAGAGCAGAGTTCCTGAAGAGCCATTGAAAAGCCAGTCGTCACCTTCTTGCTGCAACTGCAAAAATGACTCTCCTTCTTTTGCCAGTTTTTGCACCTTCCACTTGAACGTTGGGGATAAATTTTGCATAGGTGTGTACGACCTCCTTCAGTGCACCTCCTGCAACTCTCAGATTGCAAATCAGAGAATTTTTTATTTTTGCCCCCTAGGGTTTCTAGGGTTTCTGCAGATTTTAGCCTCTAGGGTTTCTGCAGCTCATTAAAGGATTTTTGCAACTCACCAGGGTTCTTCTGACCTTCTAAAGGCTTATTGTTGGCAATCATAAGTCCAACGAAACCTAAGGTTGCTAGACTAGCCGTTAGGGTTTGTGAAGAATCTGTAAACCATATGGAACAAAAATTTGGTGGAAGATATGCTTGATGGATCAAGCAACTTTAGCTCCTGGAAATCAAGACTACAAATCACTCTAGAAGAGGATGACCTGTTGACTTTGATAGAAAAGACTCTACCAACAACAACTACTGATGAAGAGAAGGTTGACTGGAAGGAAGACAATGCCAAAGTAAGGAAGATAATCATCTATTCAGTGAGAGATCATCTACTACCTCACATCTCTACCCTGAAGACAACTTATGAGATGTATGATGCATTGAAGAAGATGTTTGAGAGCAACAACACAAACAAAGCTCTAACATTGAAGCACCAACTTCAAAATATCAAGATGACGAAAGATGACACCATTGCCACCTTCTTTATGAGGATCTCAGAGATCAGAGATCATCTAGGTGCCATTGGGGAAACCGTAGCAGATAGAGAACTTGTCATGACCACTCTCAATGCTCTTCCAAGACAATGGGAACCATTTCTTCAAATTATCAGTGGAAGAGAAGATCTACCTGAGTTTGATCGTCTATGGATAGACTGCACTCAGGAGGAAACTAGACTTATAGCCAGAGGAGTGCAAGAATCCCATCATGATGAAAATCAAGCTCTTGCCTCTCATGCAAAGAGAGGAAGAAGAAATAGAAGAAGTTTTAGCAAAGCATTCAAAGAGAAGAAAACTTCAGCAGCTCCAAGTCATGAACAGAGAAAATACATATCAAGGATTCAATGTTTCAGATGTGACAAGTATGGACACATTGCGAGAAACTGTCCTACCAGGAAGAAGGGAAGACAACTCGCATCCACTGCCGGTGTTGATCTAGAACCACATCAGAGAGACGAAGACATAAAATATGAAGCATTCTACTTCATATCAACACTCTCAGGTACGGTTCCTACAGATAGTGATATTTGGTTGATTGACAATGGTGCTTCTAGACACATGACTGGATACAAAGAACATCTTACAGACCTTGTTGAGAAAGAGTCGCATCTACATGTTGTACTTGGTGATAATGCCAGATATATTGTGAAGGGAGTTGGAACTTCTACATTCCAACTAGATTCTGACATACCACTTCAGTTAAGTGAGGTACTATATGTACTTGGGATGAAAAGGAACCTTGTCTTTGTTTATGCCTTAGAGGATAAAGGCTACAAGGTTATCTTCTATGAAGGAAAAGTTCTTGCATCGAACAAGAACTCACACATGGATTCTTCTCGAGTGATTGGTGTTCGAGAAAACAATTTGTACAGATTGATTGTCCGACCAGTTCAGGCCTTGTTACATGATACTATCAGCTTGAGTGAGCTATGGCATATGAGACTTTCTCATTTACATTACAGATCCCTTCCTGCTCCGAGGAAGATGGTAACAGGCCTTCCAGAGATACATATTCAACATGATGGCATTTGCAGAGGTTTTGCTCTTAGAAAGAATGTCAAGGGGTCCTTCTTGAGCAGTGACAATAGATCCAAGGGGATCTTGGACTTGATACATACAAATGTTTGTGGACCCATGATTGTTTCTTCCTTGAATGAATATTTGTACTATGTGCTCTTCATCGATGATCACTCTCGGAAGATGTGGATTTACTTCTTAAAGAACAAGGATGGAGTCCTTGCAAGATTTCAAGAGTTTAAAGCTCAGGTTGAGAACCTGACTGGGAGGACGATCAAGGTGTTGAGATCAGATAATGGAGGAGAGTACACCTCCATAGATTTCAGTGATTTTTGTATTGAGGCAGGGATCAAGAGGGAGTACACCATTCCTTATAACCCTCAACATAATGGGGTTGCAGAGAGGAAGAATGATCCAGGTGGATATTGGTGGCCACCCACCTATTCCAACTGACTCCTCGTGTTCGTTTTTGTTTAACACGTTCTTCTATATTGCTTTGTAATTATGAGTTATACACTTCTGGGGCTATCTGAAGCCACACACATACTCCAGGTGGATACGGGTGGCCTCTCGCCTAATCCAACTGGCTTATTTTGTATGTTTTCATGTCAACACATAATGGGGTTGCAGAGAGGAAGAATGATCCAGGTGGATATTGGTGGCCACCCACCTATTCCAACTGACTCGTCGTGTTCGTTTTTGTTTAACACGTTCTTCTATATTGCTTTGTAATTATGAGTTATACACTTCTGGGGCTATCTGAAGCCACACACATACTCCAGGTGGATACGGGTGGCCTCTCGCCTAATCCAATTGGCTTATTTTGTATGTTTTCATGTCAGCACATCTTGTTGTACTTCCAGGGCTGTTTTGGGGCCCTAAACATTTTTTTTTTGGCTTGCCACATTCAAACTAGAGACGGAGTCAGAGTTTGACGACGAAATGTGTAGTTCTCTGAAAGAACTTTCCAACGGGCTATCACGCACCTAAAATGGAGGTCGTTACGACCCTTGGAAGTTGAGGTACCAAATTACACCAACTTACCCATAGGGCCCACATGACTTTTGGTGTTTCACCTTCTAGGGTTAGGTTTTTGGATGTCTAGGGTTTTGGTATTCATGAGTAATATCAAAAAGGCCTCTGGAGCCTCATTGTAATCCATTCTGCTTAGACAGATGCACGTAGCATCCACTTCTCTTCTCAAAGATAGCTACCACCATTCGAGCAAGTGTTTCAGTTCTGCAGTTTTACAGTTCAACTTATTTCATTATTTAATAGAATATATTGTTCACTGGATATTTGGGTTATTCTTCACATCTCTGTATTTATTGTATTCAGTTTGTTAATTAGTTCATTCCGCTCCTAAATCCATATCAAAGAACATAACCATTATTGAGGCAGCCAAAGCAATGATACATGATCATAATCTAGCTATGATTATGTGGGTAGAGGCATCCATGACAACAATGTATGTTCAGAACACGAGTCCTCATGAGATTATGAAGAACATGACTCCCGAAGAAGCCTTCACCGGAATGAAGCCTGAGGTTGGACAACTCATGATATTTGGGTGTCCAATATACTTTCATGTACCCAAGGAGAAGAGGACCAAGCTAGACTCTTCAGGAAGAAAGGGTACATTTGTGGGGTACAATGAATCTTCGAAGGCATATCGGATATACATCCCTGGTCAGAGACAAATCGAGGTTAGCAGAGATGTGACCTTTGAGGAAGAGACAGCCTTCCGAAGATCCAAAGAATCTCAAATGGAGATTGACAGTGACAACATTGAAATCAATGTACTGCAAGGCCAATTGTATCTAAACAAAATTGAACGATGCAATTGAGCTAGATAGTTGTGGATGAACATTTGATACTCTAAATTGGCTTGTGAAACTGTCTCAATCTTTGTTTGCAAAATTGAACATCTTATCATGCCATCGGGTGCATACGATTCACTGTGATGTCACTAGGGACTGAAGCATATGTTGCTAAAACATCATCGGAAAACTTCATCATAAAAAATCATCTAGGATGCATGCAACCATTGGTATTGCTAAGACCCGTTAAAACCTATGAGTATAGATGCATTTCTCCATTGTATGATTTTACAAAAGTAATGGGAACATCCTTTTGCATCTGAATCTTTGAAATGTTTGGGCTATAATGATGGAGATATGATGTAGTGACTTAGTGGTGAGAGACTTATTGGATCACCTTTGAGAGTCAATGAGTGAAACTGTTTGTGCGGCATATAAAATATCCAACTTTGCTAATAATGTGGAACTCTGTAGTAGTGTCGTGGGAAATTGAAGATGTTGGTGGAGGCATTCGTATTCGCTAACACATTCGAGGCTTACATATTCTAGTCTCCTCTTTATTTTAACCACTCTTATATGACACTTTTTGTGGATGAATATGCAGGGGTTCAATTAGAATGATGTGTTTCCCTAAGGGTCCCTAAGGGACGTTGAAAGCATTGATTTAATTCTATCATCTAATGTTATAATTTGTCATTGTATCTTTGGAAGGCATTGCCAAGATTTGCGAGGGAAGTGTCATCTTTCGAAACCATAGATGCTTTTTCCCAAAGCTCAGAACTGAACTGATAAATCTCTCTAATGCATTGTGCATAACGACTCTTGGAGGAGCAAATTATTCTAATTGCTTCATGCACATGGTAATACTGTCTACTCTTAGTCTTAATGGTGAGCAATGCGACATCCATATTTTTCCAAGGTCACCTTATTTGTTAACTCCTACTCTAAAGACAAGATTGTTCTATATGGTGTTTTGATATTCACTTTAGCATTATGCTTCTCAGAGCATTGTGCTTCTTTGAGCGTTGTTTGCAGCTCATCTACTTGCTTCTTCAATTATATTATTGCAATCTCTAACAAGTATTAACAACAAATGTGGCAATCTTAGTGTCTCAATTCTGGAGTAGACTTGTCCAATTGTCTTAAGGCATTGAAGTAATCATCAATAATGTTGTCTTCAAATTCTTCTCTATCTTTGGCTTTGTGGCTTCAACTTAATAAAGTGTAGGGTGCAAGGAGGAACCTTGTGTCTTTGTCTTGCTAGTCATTGCAAAGGTTATTCTAGTGATACTTTGGTAGAGGGAAATTTGATTGTTGTTCTGAGATATTGTGCACTATTAGGGTTGTTTCCGATTGGGGACTAGTAAGAGTCGGAGTGATCACATTATCTTCTTTGGTTGTGAAGGGGAAGAACAATGTTGTTGAAGAGGGATTGATATGGATTAGAGTCATCTTGACGCTTTGTGTTGATTGTCGAAGGAACGATAGTTGGTAGTTTCTCCTTCATGATGAAGGTTGATGTAGGGTGCATGTTCCCATTAGGGGTGGTGGGGTTGTGCACTAAGACAATAGAACGACAAATGAGGTTGTGGGTGTGTCCAAAGAATATTTGACAAGGAGGGATTGGGGTATCAAGGGAAGTCAATTCAATAAGGTTTGTTGGGTGTGATGTGGGAGACTAGAGCTACTCATAGAGGGCGTACTTGAACATGGAGATCATTGATGTTCTTATTGCTAGGATTGTCCATGGCCACTACTTGAAGACACTAGAGGCCATGAGGATGTGGATCCCGTTATTTCGGGTGAATGGCACGCAACATGTTTATTTGGCATTGTTGTTGTGTGAAACTTTGTGTTCTCTTTATGTTGAATTTTCACTATGCTAGGCTCAAGCATGAGGTCTATTTTATTTTAGCATTTACTTGAACCATAAACAAATGCAGCTACACCATTCACAAGTGTTGCAATAACCAAGATCACAAGAAGAAGTACCATGCACAAGAACACAAGAAATATCCTAGGAAACCCTTCCACTCAAGGGAAGAAAACCCAACAATCCTTTGCTATATTCTCAAGAGAAGATCCCCCAACCATAAAACCCTAATGCACACAAGAGGGTGCTCTACAACCTTGAAACGTGTGCCCAAGGGAGGTGAACACTTCAGCCTTAAGTGTGCTTGCTGAAATTTCCAAATGACAAGTGACAAGTGTGTGAGTGTGTTTCCTCAATGGGGAAATCACCTCTATTTATACTAGACCATACACAACAAAAGGTGTGTTTGTTGGCACAACATGGCCGACCTCAATAACTCATAAAATAATTAATTATTACGATAAACCTTAATAATCTCACATATGGTGCGGTCGACTTGTACCCTTTACATCACAATTAGGGTTACAAGTAAATCTTACACTTTAGACAATATAGCAAGGGATCTACACGTCCACTAGTGCTCTGCCACTAGGGACACATCCACCTGTGCTTAGCCACATGGACGTCATACTCAACAAAATCATCTGGAGTACGAAATCGTCTCAACTCTCACACAGAGGAGAACGATACATCCATCACATGGACACACCCAACCACTGGGGGATGACTCAACTATTTAGAGGAGAACGATGCCCCAACCACTGGGGGACGACTCAACTCTCACACAGAGGAGAACAATGCCCCATCACGTGGTTGTGCCCAACACTGGGCTCCCTCTCAGGTCGACTCAACTCAGTCACAGAGGAGAACGTATCCTTGAGGATGTCTCACGACGCTGCAATCATCAATACTCCCTCTTAGCTAGGGAGGCATTCTCCACCAGGCCAAGTCTCTCACGGAAGTACTCGAACTTCGTCCTGGCAAGCGGTTTGGTGAAGATATCTGCAATTTGCTCATGTGTAGGAAGGTAATGCACGTGTATTGCTTTCCTCTGCACCATGTCTCTGATATAATGATATTTTATCTCAATGTGTTTCGATTTATTGTGAAACACATGATTCTCAAAGATCTTCACACAACTCTGGTTATCACAATGAATAATGGTAGAATCCATCTCATGATCAAATAGATCGGTCAGGAGCTTGCGAAACCACACTGCTTCACAGACTGCCACACTCAACGCCACATAGCTCTGTTTCCTGTTGCACTAGGAAACCATGGCAAACCCCAAGGTAAAACAACAATCAGATGTGCTCTTCCAGTCCACTACGCTCCCTTCCCAATATGCATCGGCATATCCCTGCAATCTCATGCCTACATTGGAGGCATATCTCAGGCCATATCCAATTGTGCCTCGTAGATATCTCAATACATGCTTTGTTGTTATCCAGTGAGTCTATCTAGGCTGACTCATGAACTGACTAAGTACATTCACTGCATAGCATATATTAGGTTTGGTGTTAACCAGATACATCAATGATCCAATCAGTTGTCGGTATAAATGTGGATCAATCTCTCCTGAATCAATAGAAGCCTCGTTCATTTTCTTCAAATCCATCACCATCGGTGTAGGCATGGATTTGCAGTCTGTCATAACGAACTTCTTCAATATGTCTACTATATATTTTCCTTGACTCAAGAAAATCTCATCAGTCCTCTACCATACTTCTACTCCCAAGAAGTAGTGCATCATACCCAGATCCTTCATCCCGAATTGAGAAGTCAATGTACGCTTACATTCAACAATAAGTCTTTCTAAACTGGCGAGGAATAAGTCATCAAAGTACATGACCAAGATCAATCACTCGTCTCCAACAATGTGATAATATATGTTTGGATCATCAACACTCTTGCTGAAGCCCAAACTCATCAGGAATCCATCCATCTTCTCGTGCCAAGCACGAGGTGTCTTCTTTAGTCCATACATGGCTTTCTTCAACCTGCACACATGAGATTTCTCGTCATGTATCACAAATCCCTCTGGCTGCTCGATGTAGACTTCTTCCTCAGTCTCACCATTGATAAAGGTTGTCTTTACATCCATCTGATGTAGTTTCCAACCCATGGATGTAGCTAGTGCAATGATAGTACGGATGAAAGTATATCGGGCTACTGGAGCAATGTCTCCTCATAATCAATTCCCTTCACCTGTGAGAATCCTCTGGCTACAAATCTCGCTTTGTATTCCTCGACACTTCCATCAGCTGCATGCTTGATCTTATAGATCCACTTGGAAGTCACTACAAACTTCCCTTCTAGTCTCGGAAAAACATCCCATACACCATTCTTCATGATGGACTGATACTCTTATGTCATGGCATCTTGCCATACCTGTTGACCTGTTGCTTTTCCATGACAAGAAGGATCAGTATCAATGATGTGGCTCGTGGCTGAAACATAGCTCGAAAATCTTTGTGGTCTCTTGCTCTCTCGGATGTGCCTTGAGGCGCTACATGTCCCTCTTCCTCCTACAGAGTCTGTCGAGCCCATACATGCCTTTTATGGCCTACTGCAATGTCTCTAGGAACATCAACTGGAGCAACTGGATCAACTGGAACAACCGGATCAATAATTGTCTCCCTTTGAACTACTGAAGGGGGAGAGGGTATTGTCTCTTCCCTCTTCTCAAATAGTTTGACTTCCTCTGAGTCAAGTGACTCCCTCTTAAGTCTAAAGGATAGACATCTTCCTTTTCCTGTGTTGCTAACCTAGAGATATCTCATGTCTTCTCAGGTCCTCTACTGACTCTACAGTACTTTGTTGGCCTCTCGTACTAAGATAATAGTCAATTAAAAAATGGACTACCGTACCAGGGATAATGGTCCAAGTTATGAGGGCTCCCATACTAGGGATAATACCCTTCATCATAAAAATGCAAGCAACTACAAATTAATGATTAAATCAAATAAGGAATTTAGTACAAAACTTACTCTAGTCTACAATCATTCTCAATCTTGCATTTGGTCCTCCTGAGAAAGGTCAGAGGAAGAAATCCTCATCTCTCATGTCTTCATCTCTCTGAGTTGGGTCTGGATCAATGTCAACAGTGGAGGCATATGGTCTTCCTCTTATTGGTAGGACAATTTCTCGCAAAGTGTCCATACTTGTCACATCTGAAGCACTAGATCATTGGCATGTCTTTTCTATGATCATAACTTGAAGCTCATGAAGTCTTCTCGCCTTTAAATGTTTGGGTGAAGTTTCTTTTATTTCTTCCTCATTTCTTTGTATGAAAGGAAAGAGCATGATTGTCATCATGAGGGGAGTCTTCTACTCCTCTGGCTATAAGTCTAATTTCCTCCTGGGTACAGTTTGTCCATAGACGATCAAAAGTAGGTAGCTTTGTTATACCACTGATACTTTGAAGAAATGGTTCCCAATGTCTTGGAAGAGCATTGAGAGTGGTCAAGACAAGTTCTTTGTCTGATATGATTTCTCCAATGGCACCTAGCTGATCTCTGATCTCTGACATCTTCATGAAGAAGATAACAATGGTGTCACCTTTTGTCATCTTGATATTTTGAAGCTGGCCCTTCAAAGTAAGAGATCTAAGGGTGTTGTTACTCGCAAACATATTCTTCAATGTTTCATACATCTCACGAGTTGTCATCAGATTGGTAATACGAGGTAGGAGATGATCTCTCACTGAATAGATGATTATCTCCCTTGCCTTGACGTCATCTTCCTTCCATTCTTCTTTCTCTTCATCGGTAGTTGTTTCTAGTAAGGCCTTTTGTATTACACTCAATAGGTCATCCTCTTCAAGGGTGATCTGAAGTCTTGACTTCCAGGAACCGAAGTTGCTTGATCCATCAAGCCTATCTTCCTCATATTTTTAGATTCTTCACAAACCCCTACCAACTGGGCTAGGAAACCTAATGGCTAGGCTAGGATAGCAATCTTAGGTTTCGTTGGGATTATGACTACCAACAATAAGCCTTGAAAGTCAGAAGAACACCGGTGAGCTGAAAAGCTCCTTCAATTATGTGTTTCATGTTTCAGTTTTACGTCATTATATTTCAAATTTGTCACATGTTATTGACTTGAGTTCATTGCAGGTATCAGGCGAGGGTGCTCTCATAGTGGATCCAATCCGTATTCTAGACGATCACATTCGACATATACATTGTCGATTGGTCGATCAGGTCAAGGTCTAGTGGAACAGTTATAGTCCACATTTTTCTACTTGGTAGGACGCATATGAGATGTGTCGGCAGTTTCCCTATTTATTTTCACTGTTTGATATATAGATTAGTAGCAACTATATTTATTTCTTTCATTGTTAGATTGTACAAACTTCGGGACAAAGTTTAAAACAAGAGGGGGTGTATGTAACATCCAGTTCCACTGATCACAATTCATACCACTGATTTATTCTTTGAGGACACTTGCAAGCAAGTGATCAGGTTTAAACATGATACTTTATGAATATTTTCTTTGGTTTATGAGTTAAAAATGATGTCATCATTGAGTATTGAAATTTTGATATGTTAATTATATTGATGTATAACATTGGCATGTATTATGATGAAGTTTCTTGAGTGTGCATGAGACATGACATGATGATGATGTTTATGGCATCGACAAAACCCCTTAGACTCCAAATTGAGTCACAGAATGAACTATTGACTTTGATTATAAGTACTTGTTGTTATTACGCATGTATTATGATGATGCTTTCAATTATGGATTTCATGTATAAGAGTTATTAATATTATCTTTGTCAGTGGATGCAAGCATGGTGACACTTGCTAATCTGACTCACATATGGAGTAAATGGGTCATACACAGATATCAGATAGATGAGGGAGAGGTGTGACAACGTCCCTATCACAGCCTAATAACACTCTCGTCGTGATATGAATTGAAGGTTAACGACTACTTTGTTCCTGAGAGGTTTGCGATGTCATGAGGGCAAACTTAGACAGTCGCTCACGAGGATTTCTGAGGGGAGCGCAATAAGGAGGATTCCTTATTCCTCAATAAGCTTTTAGTCATACACAAGGTCGACAAGTGAAGTATTGACTCCAAGCGTCAGACAACTTCCAAAATAAGTCAAACAACGAGTGGAAACCTTGGAGCACGTAGGTGAGTCTTGAAGGGCATGTTGCATGAATAAATTAATGATTTATTAAAAATCTAGAAGACCTTAGAGAATAAAACAAAAACTTCGAACTGATAGAAAAATAATATAAATTTATACAAATTTATAAATTGGAAACAAAATAAATCTAAGTTTAATTGTTATGCCTAATAAAATTTATAGGAATGGGTCTGTGTGAAATTAGACTAATTAAAAATCTAGAAAAGGGAGGATAAAAATTAAATAATTTGGGGTTATATCACAATTAGGAAGTGAAATATAAACCATAAAACACTTCCAAATGTGATTAAAACAAGTCTAAGTCTAATATGGGATATTATCTATGTTGCAAATCTGACTTATGCTTATGATATTAACTTTGTATTTTCTTAAATTATCAAGATGAATCCTTGAGTAAAGGTAAACAATTTGAAGCACCAACTTAAGATAAAATCACAATTAGAGTTTTAAATATAATCTTGAAACAACTCTAGATTGCAATAGTGAATCAAGTTTAAAGTAAGATCTTATGTAATGAAATAAAATTAGACTTGAAGATGTATGTAAAATCATATTTAAGTGATCAAAGCTCAATTTTAAGATTTTCCTTAATATCCCAAAATAAGATAAAACTTGAAATGCAAGATCGGGGCATAAAACTTTAAGTAGGTTTTTCAAGATAAGAACTTCAAAATAAACCATGATTGAAATAAACAAGTCTAGAATGTAAATATACTTGAATTTAAAGAAACTAGACTTGAAATGAAATATAATCCAATGATCTTCATTAAACTAGCTTTATATTTTGAGAAAAACAAAATAAAAGAAAAGGGGATTTTGGATTTTATAACATTTGGTGATTGATGGGAGAGACTAGTGTTAAATCCCATGGCTAATGGGGTCAAGAAGAGTATTTCTTCTAAATGGAATATTTTCTTAAGGATTATAAAAAGGAGCCTAGGCTATGAAAGACTCAATAGCCTTCTCTCTAATATTGTTGAAAATAAAAGACCAAAACCGTATAAGGAAGGGGTCAATATGGATCCACCTTCAACTAGAAAAATCATCTTTAACCTAGAATTTGAAACTAATAGATTTGTAAGAATTCCTAGAGGATATATAAAACAAGTACTAATTATAAACTAGTAAATTAATAAAGGAGAACAAAGGAGGAGTTACCTCACATGCAATGCCGCTTTCAAGTGGTAGGGTTTACCTTTCCAATGGATCAATTTCACTAATCTTGTCTATGTAGGAGTCTTGAAATTCACATCCAACCTTGAAATCACAACATAATAGCCAAGAGAGAAGACCTTAAACAAACACCAATTTGTTGCAATGCTAGATATTCAACAAAAGTGTTCTAAAATATTTCAATCAACAAAAAAAAATTATATGAGGGGAAGGCTCTTATATAGATAGGAGGCTCAACAACCCTCTTATTACAATACTATTTTCTCATCAGATTTATCCTAGGATATCATAAACAACTCTTATCCACAACTAAATATGAGGACAAGGTGAAAAACACATAAACAAATGAGGTGGTTATGCCACATGTATAAGCATCTTCAAAGACAAAGGATGCCCCACCAAAAATAGGAAGAAGAAGAGTCAAGGGGGGGTAATGTTCCTTCTCAAAGAATAGTAACAATCTCAACCACCTCCTCAAATTAATATTTATCCATCAAATGAGAAAATGGCTTGGAGAAGTGGCCCTTGAGCCCACATGTGTGGCACGTGGGGGCTTCCAAAGTGGATGGATCATCCAAGAATAGCTCCAACAATCATGTGGTGAGTTCTTCAATATGTAAATACCTCCAATATCCATGTGAATAACCTCCTTTAGGTCAAGGGAAGTTCAAACCACTCCCATGTGCCAAGGAAAATCTCTAATGGTCTAATAATATGTTATCCAAGGTGGACAACTCCTCAAACAAAGTGACATGTGCCTCAAAATATGTGAAATATGGTGGAGTTCTCCATGAAGGATGATGTGGAATCATATGAAAATCCCCCATGCATGGAAAACTATAAAAATGCTCAAGGCATCAAAGAGAGGGGCCCTCCAAGATCCAAGTGCATAAAAATATGTATAGGCCCCTCATCAAGAGTTTTTACATTATCTCAAATGCCAAACACATGTCATAAGACCAAAAAGTGCTAGGTAGACAATCATTTAGGCCAAAGTGTGATAATATATAAATATATCGATGCTCAGGCTAAATGGGAAGTGTGCTTCTAGTTATGATAACCTTTATAATACATTAGCACAACTTTTAGATAATGGTAAAGTGAAGAATATCAAGGATTTCCTAAATCATGTGTCCTGGTATATCCACTTGGAGATCCCCGTACACCCACCTCAACCATAAATCACTTCTAAGAGATGGTTAGTACAAGCTATAAGGGCAATGACTATCTTGAAATTGGGACTAATAAGTCGAGTCATGACAAACCACATGGGTTTAGAGAAACCACCCAGATGCAAAAATTCTTTACAGAGATCACTAAGCATGGTTTAGTATTAATACATAAGACACATGGTCACAAATTTGGCTCATCATGAAACATAATACAAATCCTTGTGATGGCACAACTGATCATGGAACCCTAGGCTCATACATCATCTCACATCATGCATGAGATCAACTCAAATGCTAGGACAAATTTGGAAAAAAAAAATGTGGTACTCCTTATGTGAAACTAAGGAGTAACAACTTTTTCCAACTCAGGGACATGTACTCTACGTGAGAGTGCATGAGAATTCTAAAATCTACAAAACCTGTTAATCTAAAACATTCTTACTAGATAAGGATTAGATATTGGACATGGATGAAGACACAAGCGCCTTGCATCTTCCCATATAATAATAAATCAAATTAGGGAAGTACAAGGATACTAGTTAGAAATATTACAATGCACAACAATAACTTATAACAATGAGAGCACCAACTACTTCATCAACACATTCAAATGAGTAAATAAAAAAAATGAAATGCACATAGAGTAAATCTAATGCTCATGCTCAAGAGTTTAATCATTATAATCTAATTTACAAGGTTTCCCTACAGAATGAGATATCATCTTTGAAGAACTATTTTAAAATGTGCCCATTCATAAGCAAAGGCAGTTTTTCACCATCCAAGTGACTGAGATAAAAGAATTATCACTTATAGTATTATTGATTTTATAGGGACCCAACCATAAATTTACGAACTAGTCATGTTTACTTGCTTTTTCAATTATTTTATTCCACATAAGCACGAGGTCACCCCTTTGAAAAGTCCTTGGGGGAACCTTTTTGTCGAATTTGACTTTGATCTTTTCTTGATTCCTAGCTAAGTGATCACAGGCTTTCCTTCTATTTTCATAAAGTTTGATTAGTTGGTTGATTTGTTTTTTAACCACATCCTTATTGGAGGAGAACTACTGCAAAATATGATACACCAATATCTTTAAGTGAATTGGCAATGTGACTTCCATCCAATAATCTATTTGAAATGGGATCTTTCCAATTGATTCCTTCTTAGTTATCTTATCTAGCCATAATGCATGCTTAATTTTTCTACTCCAACTTTTCTTATTACCCCCCACCACCCTTTTAATAATGGTCATCAAATTTTTATTACTAGATTATGTAAGACCATTTTCTTGAGGATAGTTGTTGGAGGAGAGGGAGATGATAATTCCATAATCAAAGAAAAATCTAGACAATTTCATGGAACTAAAGGCTTTGGAATTGTTGGTTATAATCTTTGTTGGTACCCCAAATCTAGTGATGATTTTATTTTCAAGGAATTTCTTCACTACCTTATCGGTCACCCTCTTAGTTGGTATGGATTCAACCCATATAGTGAAGTAATCAGTAGTTGTGAGGAACCATTGATGACCAATGCTAGATTTATCTTTGAACTCACATATGAAGTCAAGGCCCCATTGTTGGAAGGGAGCTCCTACTATGACCAATCATAAGGGTAAAGTGGTTAACTTTTGTCTACACATGAAAAGCTAACAAGAATGACAGGATATCACAAACTTATGGACAATAGTGAATATGGTGGGTCAATAGTATCCAACCCTTATAATTTTATGTGTGTTGTTGTCCTTGTTGCATAATTTCCACCACATATCCCCTTATGAAATTTGTCCATTAATCCCTTATATTCTTCGGGGTCTAAGCATTTGAGGATTAATTCATCGAGATTCTTTCTTCCTAGGCCTTAATAAACAAAAACAAAATAGAGGCTCTTAGTCTCAAATCTCTTCTCTTGTGATATACCAGGTGATTGAGACATGTAAGGTTCTTAAGATAGTAAATTATATTAGCATGCCATTCACATTGTACTAATTTATCTAATGTCGTGGAGATCATAAGGCAATTATCTCCTTTCACATCAAGAGTGGTTTTATTTCCTTCTGTTATCGTTTGGGCTAACCCTTTCCCCTTTATTAAATTGGTTGGTCTGATTTCTAAGCTATATTCTTGAATCTTTGCCACCCACTTGCCTCTAACTCCTAAGTAATCTTGTTGAGCTAATATATTTTCACCACTAAGTGGGGAACACATGCTACTACTTTAGAGTATCCAACATATGCCTTGAAGTGGTTTAAATACTTTACAAGCACATATGCTTTCTTTTCTATGATGGCATATTTCAGCTCCACATCCTTAAGGGGTTTTCTCCTAAAATCTATGGGTTTCTCTTCGCCTTGATCATTCTTTTGAAGAAATACACCTGCTATAGTGTCTTCAGAAGCAAATGTGTGTAACAACCCTCTAGTAATTAAAACAATTATGAGCATGCATGTACAAAATTTCAAATTCAATTAATATTGATATCTTATCATGTAACAATTTAAAAGGTCAAATTCTAATGACGATTTTCATCAATAATATCGAGGATTGACACTAGAATTAAGAATTTCCTAAATTCACCACAGGGGTAGATGCACACTTATTTTGGACTACTCTACTATGAGATTTAACAACTTGTGCACCAACTCTACTTGTATCAGTTGTGTCGGTTATAAGTGATATCACCATAACTAAATATGTCTCTAATTTTATTTGTCTAGACACAATGCTTCATTTAATCACGTTAAGTTATAACTACTTCCATGGATTAGTATAATTACTCATTATGTCACAAGTGACGATCTTCATATTAATCCTCAATAATTTAGTTGTGCTAGGATATATGTATTCACGAGGATCTCCATTGTTAACTCACAAAAGCATGCCATTAAATACATCTTTAGCAAACATCTAAGTTGGGTTCTATCACTTTTGGAGATTTAATAACCCTCGTCAATATCCTCTTAGTAAGTTCTCTAGTCTATACAAGAAACAAATATGCATATCCCATCAAATCTAAGTTTCTAAATTAATTAGGCATAGTAATTAATTTAACAAGATCATAAACCCATAATTTCTATTTGACTTAACATTAGGAAGTTATACTAGAAATAATATATTTCTTAAATATTATAGTAGTTATCCTAATGACCAATTTAGATAATCCTATATAGACAAATTATGATTATGGATTACACTTATTTCGTGTGGTTAGTATTAGTTCATTTACAATACAATGAGTACACCCAATTTGTAGTGAAATTAAAAAATTAAAACCATAACAATATACACTACTATAATTTACGGTTTTGCATCTATATTCTAAATTTGTAAGGAGACTGAGAATGATTTTAAGATTACTCACAAATTCCGGCCAATGCAAGTTAGATAAACATAGTACTTGGTCATGTCAAAAATAAAGGTTCTAAGTGCTACAAATCACCATTAATTAATGACGAAGTATAGCGAGCAATTGGTGGAAAAACATGTAATGATATACATAAAATCAAGAGAGGACAACAAATGTTGAACCAAGCTGGTAACTAGTGAATGATTAAAATCGAGTGCCACTTAATAAACACCCACTAAAATCAACACAAGGGCATGCAGGTTGAAACACTTCAACCCACTAAAATTCAGGATAGTCTTTGTCTACGATTAACTAGAAGAATGTGTATTAATTCCGACCGTGGACATGAAGATAGACTTCCAAACATGGGTTAGAACACAAGTTGTGTAACTGTGGTAACAATAAACACCAAGAGAGTGGCCACAGATCCACTTAAAGCACAACATGCCAACATAGGATAGGAGGATATTAACAAGAGCTCGATAGTCAACAGATGTCATTTGCTAGTGAGGTAATGTGTTGAAGCAAGGATGAGTAGAGACATTGTTCAAGAATTCTAGATGTTACTTAACTGAATTGTCAATCAAGCGTAAGTGTACTGAACAAAAGAGGAGATATAAAGCGTGAAATACTAAGGAAATGTTATCCTAAGTTTTTTTAAAAAGAACTCCAGGAAGGGACAATAGCCTACTTCAAGTCACGGGTCGCACAAGTAGCTTGATCACAAGACCCGTAGGTTAAATTGGCCCTCCAATACGTTTGAACTGCACTCTGCATTTTTGTGGTATTATCCAGGTTTCAAATAAGAGATAACAAGATCTACATTTGAGGAGGTGGAAAAATCAAAATTTAGTAAGACATTTCGACCCAACTACTAGGTGGTGCACTTAACAACATAGGCAGATAGGAAGTAGTTTTTTCTAATGTATACTCTTCTCCTATAAGAAATTCCTTACAAGAATTTACTACTAATCTTCCAATGGATATCCTGCAAAGAGAAAGGAGTCGTTATCTCTCATTTTTCTACGAGCACATGATCGATATACCTTGGTTATAGAGTTTTTATTTCCTCTTAAAAGGTGCTTCCATCAATCCTACAACAGGTCAGGACTGAACAAGCCAAAATTAAATTCCAGAAATGTAGTATATCACTTACAGGTGTTGCTTGTGGGAAATTAATAATTTAAAAAGTTGAAGTGTTCGAGAAGGTGGGGTGTGGATGTCATGAGACGTTGAGATTTATTTGAATGGTTTGACAACCATACTGCAAACCCCATTTAACTTTCGAAGATCCTCAATCCAGTACTTCGATACAAAATTTTGAGTAGTAATCAAAGAGGTTATCATCCTTCGGTTGGATTAGTGTCTCCAACTACAAGGTTCATAAATTGAAATCTCTATATCATATTTATAATGCCACTACTTACCATACATTCCACCATTCTCAATAACAAACTCAAATCAAATACACAAAGATTAAGTCACCACACATCTCACCCAATCGCCGAACAAGGTTATATTCTATACAATGTCATAAACTTGAATGCAATGGAAATAAAAATATGTACATGGAGGTATTGGACAAAATCTATTTTCTCCTAATTTCATAACCTTCAAGATAATTCTCAATCCCCATATTAACAGTTTCAAAACAAAATTTCCATCCAATTTCCTTAGTACAAGACCCTATATGAATACAATATGTATAGATCGTACCCACCAATTTATAAAATTACAATAGAGGATAAATCTTTAGAATGACAAATTTCAAGATATTTTGAAAAACCAGAGTTAAAATTTACAAGATGAACTCATAACCAGAGTTATTACGTCAAAAAGCTCAACATGTTTCCATACATATTCATTTTACAATTGAAATTTACATTTAACAAAATATTTATACAATTCAAATATCGTAACTTAGAGAGTGATACTATCGAAGATAATCTTCAACTTCAAGACTTTCGCATGCCCTCCTTTCTTCCATCTTCTAATCCAAGGACTTCACTGATACTTCCCAGCCAACGCTAGGGGTACTCTTCTTTTTCCTTAGCCCCTCGAGCTGCAAAGGGGTCAGACACATAATTTCAAAATAAATAGCTCAAGCTTGCCCTTGCAAGGAGAGGCTTCCACCTCTTTCACAAGCTTTCATCCCAACTCACACAAGTAAACTCAGTCAATAGAAATTTTAACAACATTTCATTCATCCAACAACAGGGTAGTTTCCTCCTTCCTCTAATTTTCCACTTGACACTTGTCAATTCATGCACAATTACATAATTTTTAATAATTAAATTAGGGATTATTCACCCCCAACACATGTCACATTCTCCCCAAGTTGTACATGTTTAACTTTATTTTAATTAAATAAATTGTGCATTTTCCCTCACACTCCTCAATTAGTTTCTAGATTTTCTCTTAGTTGTCCCTTAGTTCCCCAATTTCTCTTTTATTGTGTCCCCTAACTAATTTACAGTTGGATTTTGATTATGACTCTTCTCTTAGTTAGGATTTAGAGTTTGATTGACTTCGGACACTAACTCTATGTTGACAACCCATTCTCTCATGAATTGATTTACTTTAATTAAAAAGTATTTTTATTAATTTCATGCACACATTGTGCACATGACTTAAATTTTATTCTTCCTTCTCTAGATTTTATTTAGCCTAATCTCCCTTAGACCCATTTCTATAAAATTTCATTAGGCATAACAATTTTAGACTTTGATTAAATTATATTTCCATTTTATAATTTTTAATATAATTTAATTTCTCCTCTATTCAATTCTAAGTATTCCTTTAGTTTTCTAAGGTCTTCTAGATTTCTATTAGCTCATTAATTTATTCATGCGACGTGCCCTTCAAGATGCACCTCCGTGCTCCAAGGGTGCCACTCACAATTTGACTTAGTTTGGAAGTTGTTTGATTCTTAGAGTCAATACTCCACTTGTTGACCTTATGTTAAACTAAGGGATTTCTAAGGAATAAGGAATCTACCTTATTGTGTGCCCCTCATAAATCATCATGAGTAATTGTCTCAGTCTTCCCTCACGACATCGTGAACCTCTCAAGAACAAGGTATTCGTTAACTTTCAGTTCATGTCACGACGGGAGTGCTAGTAGGTTGTGACAGGGACGTTGCCACACCTCTCCCTCATCTAATATATGTGTATGACCCATTTACTCCATACATGAGTCAGATTAGCAAGAATAACCATGCCTACATCCAATGACAAAGATAATATCAATAACTCCTATACATGAAATCCATAACTGAAATCATTATACAACACATGCATAATAAATCAAATACTCATAACCAAAGTCAATAGTCCACTTCCCGACTCAATCCGGAGTCCAAAGAAGTATGTCGATTCCATCAACATCCTCATCATAACACGTTCCCTACACACTCGGGAAACCTTAGCATAATACTTTTCAATGCTATACATTAATATTATTACATATCAAATTTCAATATTCAATCATAGCATAAACTCATAAACCAGAACATATAATCATAATGTACCATGTTTTAACTGGATCACTTGCATGCAAATGTCCTAAAACAATAAACAGTGTTATGAAAATGTGATCAGTGGAACTGGATGTTACATACACCCCTTATTGTTTTAAACTTCATCCCAAAGTTCGTACAATCTAACAATAAAACCAATAAATATAGCTACTACTAATATATATATCAAACTATCAAAATAAATAAGGAAATCGTCGACGCATATCATATGCGTCCTCCCAAATAACATAATGTGGACTATAACTGACCCACTAGACCTTGACCTTATCGACTATTCAACATCGTAGTTGTCGAGTGTGATGGTCCACTATGCGGATTGGCTCCGCTGTGAGAACACTCACATATGATACCTACAATGAACTCAAGTCAATAACATGTGACGGATCTTGATGGTTGTTATGTCTGTTTATGCTGCTCATGTTTAAGTAAAAACTCATTAAGTTTTATGTGTTTGCAACTTGATCCTATTTCCCAAGCACATACAATTTACACTTGCAATTTTAAAATACACAAGCCTTTTCATTTTCAGATCAAGTTGGTATCAGAGCATAGGTTTTTGAAAGTTTGATTGTTTGCAAGTGTTTGTTTTGTGATGCTTACAAGGTTGAAGCTCACAAGAGGAGAAGGTCAACTTGTAGATCCAATTTCTCAACTTTCAAGAAGGAGAACTACACAATCACCTCAAGCTTCAAAGATATATTCACCAAGTATGGGTCATGAGGAGAGTCATGAAACTCTTACTTCAGAAGATGAAACTTTCAGAAAAACTTTCTATGATATGACATAAATGGTGAAAGTTTTATTTGAAGAAAGGAATGCAAGGTTGCAAGGTGAAATCTCAAATCCTCCAAAGGGTAATGAAGATGGTGGTGATAAAACTCCAAAAGGAAATGGAGGGAATGGTGATACTCCACCCCCTTCACCTCCATATTCCACTTCTTCTACCATTTCACAACCGCCTCCAAATTCTCCAAAAGAACATGGTAAAATTTCTCCACAAACTCCTTTGCTTAAGCTTGATATTGAGTTTGAATTTCCTATGTACAAGGAGAGGTAAATGCTGAGAAATTGGATAACTGGATTCATCAGATTGAAGTGTATTGTAGGATACAAAGAATCAAAGATGATGAAACTAAGATTCAACTTGCTTCTCTTATATTGGAAATGGCATCACTCATTTGGTGGGAAGCCAAAACTCAAGAGGACATGAAGAAACATGGTAAATTTTTGTCCTCTTGGAATGATTTTATTGTTGCACTTAAAAGACAATTTTATCCATTAGCATACATGCAAAAAGCTATTATGGATTGGAAAATTTTTAGACAAGATAAAGGGAAAAGTGTGCAAAGCTACACTCAAGAATTTAGAAGAAGAGCTTTGATTTTGGGTATAGATTTATCTTCTCAAGAAGATTTACTCAAATACAATGGAGGATTGCATAGCTATTTGAGGCACACAATACTTATGTTTAACCCTACAAATCTTGATAAAGTTTGTGTACAGACAACTCATTTAGAAGCAAGAGGGAGGAATGGAAGAAAGGATGATTTAGTCAAGAAAGAGGGAGAGAAACTCTCATGTAAACATTGTTCAAAATATGTCCATGATGAAGACCATTGTTGGAAACTTCATCCTGAAATGAGACCCAAAAATTTCAGCCATAAGGGGAAACCAAAGACTATTGCAACTACACAACAAGATTTAGGTTCTGATTCAGGAGATGAAACAAAAAATACAACCATGGGTTTTCAAGGTAAGGATTCTATTGCAAGTGGTAGTTCTTCAAGTAGTAGTAGCCTCAATGAAACTCAACATGAAAAAGAAAGAATAGATATTTTCCACATGAGGGTTATTTCAAAGCATACCAAGATAGATACTCTTTTTATATTGGATCTCAAACAAACCTCATATCTAAAGACACTGTCAAGAAATTAAAATTGGAAACTACTTCACATCCTAAACCATACCCTCTAGGATGGATATATGACAATGCCAAATTGCATGCGACAAGGTGTAAACTTAGATTTGCAATCACTGCAAACTTTATAGATGAGGTAGAGCTTGATGTTATTCCATTGGATATTTATGGTATTGTGTTGGGAATCCCATATTTATATGATAGGAGAGCCATCTTTCATCGTCACGAGAACAAATATCATTTGTTTAAAAATGCAGTTGAGTACATTGTTAGAGAACATACAAAGAAGTTGAATTTGTCACTTGTAAATGCTAGACAAATGAAGAGATTAGTCAATGCTAGTAAGAAAATCATCCTCTTGATGATCAAACCCAAAGACAATGTTGAAAAGGAAGCTTTCCAAGGTTGTGATGCAAAGTTGAAATCTGATTTATATGAGGTTGTTAACCAATATGTTGCCATGTTTCAAGAACCAAAAGGATTGCCTCCAAAACTGGGTATCCAACATGAGATACAATTGCAACAAGATTGTCCGCTTCCAAACATTGGTATGTACAGGATGTCAGTCATGGAGAATGTTTAAATTAAAAAATAAAATCCAAGAGTTGCTTGACAAACGGGTTATCATGCCAAGAACATCACCACGTGGGTCACCAATTGTTTTAGTGCCAAAGAAAGATGGTACATGGCGTATGTGTGTATATTTTAGAGCCTTGAACAAGATTACGGTAAAGAATCGCTATCCTCTTCCTAGAATTGATGATTTGCTTGATCAATTGAAATATGCTAAGTATTTTACTAAGTTGGATTTGAGAAGTGGATATCATCAAATTATCCCAATGAACAATTTATTTGATCCTATAGAAAAATTACAATTATGGATTACATTTATTTCATGTGGTTAGTATTAGTTCATTTACAATACAATGAGTACACCCAAGTTGTAGTGAAATTAAAAAATTAAAACCATAACAATATACACTACTATAATTTACGACTTTACATCTACATTCTAAATTTGTAAAGAGACTGAGAATTATTTTAAGATTACTCACGAATTTTGACTAGTGAAATTTAGATAAACATACTACTTGGTCATGTCAAAAATAAAGGTTCTAAGTGATACGAAACACCATTAATTGATGACGAAGTATAGCGAGAAATCAGTGGAAAAACGTGTAACGAGATACATAACATCAAGAAAGAACAACAAACATTGAACCAAGATGGTAACTAGCGGATGATTAAAATCGAGTGCCACTTAATAACACCCACTAAAATCAACACAACGACGCGCATGTTGAAACACTTCAACCCACTAAAATTCAGGACAATCTATGCCTATGATTGGCATCTATGATTAACTAGAAGAATGTATATCAATTCTGATCATGGACACAAAGCTAGACTTCCAAACATAGGTTAAGACACAAGCTGTGTTATTGTGGTAACAATAAACACCAAGAGAGTGGACATGGATCGACTTAAAGCACAACACGCTAGCACATGACAAGAGGATATTAACAATATCTCGATAGTCAACATATTTCGTTTTCTAGTGAGGTAATGTGTCGAAGCAAGGATGAGTAGAGACAACGTTCAAGAATTCTAGACGTTTCTTAACTGAACTATTAGTCAAGCGTAAGTGTAGTGAACAAAGGCAGATAGGGAAGCATATATTTCTAATGTATACTCTTCTCCTATAAGAAATTCCTTACAGGAATTTACTACTAATATTCCAACAGATATCCTGCAAAGAGAAAGGAGTCGATATCTCTCAATTTTATATGAGCACATGATTGATATACCTTGGTTATAGAGTTCTGATTTCCTCTTAAAAGGTGCTTCCATCAAGCCTGCAACAGGTCAGGCATGAACAAGACAAAATTAAATACGGAAATGTAGTGTATCACTTACATGCGTTGCTTGTGGAAATTAATAATTTAAAAAGTTGAAGTGTTCGAGAAGGTGGGGTGTGGACATATTGAGATGTTGAGATTTATTTGAATGGTGCGACAACCATACTGCAAACCCCATTTAAATTTTGAAGATCCTCAATCCATTCCTTTGACCCAAAATTTTGAGTAGCAATCATAGAGGTTATCATCCTTCGGCTGGATTAGTGTTTCCAACTACAAGGTTCAGAAATTGAAATATCTGTATCATATTTATAATACCACTACTTACCATACATTCCACCATTGCCAATCACAAACTCAAATCGAATACATAGGGATTAAGTCAGCATACATCTCACCCAATCGTTGAACATGGTTATATTCTATGCAATGTCATAAACCTGAATGCAATGGAAATAAAAATATGTGCACGGAGGTATTGGACAAAATTTATTTTCTCCTAATTTCATAACCTTCAACATAATTCTCAATCCCCATATATACAGTTTCAAAACAAAATTTCCATCCAATTTCCTTAGTACAAGACCCTATATGAATAAAATATTTATAGATCGTACCCACCAATTTATACAATTACAATAGAGGATAAATCTTCAGGATAAATCTTCAGATCTTTTGAAAATCCAGAGTTAAAATTTACAAGATGAACTCATAACCAGAGTTATTACATCACAAAGCTCAACATGCTTCCATACATATTCATTTTACAATTGAAATTGAAATTTAACAAAATATTAATAGAATTCAAATACCGTAACCCTGAGAGTGATAATATAGAAGATACTCTTCAACTTCAAGACTTGTGCATGCCCTCCTTGCTTTCGCCTTCTAATCCAAGGACTTTGCTTGTACCTCCCAGCCAACCCTAGGGGTACTCTTCTTTCCCCTTATCCCCTTGAGCCGCAAAGGGGTCACACACCGAATTTCAGAACACATAGCTCAAGCTTTCCCTCACAAGGAGAGGCTTCCACCTCTTGCACAAGCTTGTAGCCCAACTCACACAAGTAAACTCAGTCAATAGAAATTTTAACAACGTTTCATTCATCCAACAATATGGTTATTTCCTCCTTCCTCTCCTTCTTTTTATAATAAGTTTCCCCTTGACACTTGTCAATTCATGCACAATTAAATAATTTTTAATAATTGAATTAGGGATTATTCACCCCCAACACATGTCACATTCTCCCCAAGTTGCACATGTTTAAATTTCTTTTAATTAAATAAATTATGCATTTTCCCTCACTCCTCAATTACTTCATAGATTTTCTCTTAGTTGCCCCTAAGTTCCCCAATTTCTCTTTTGTTGTGTCCCCTAACTAATTTAAAGTTGGAGTTTGATTATGACTCTTCTCTTAGTTAGGATTTAGAGTTTGATTGACTTAGGATAATAACTCTATGTTGACAACCCATTCTCTCATGAATTGATTTATTTTAATTATTTTTTTATTTTATTAATTTCGTGCACAGATTATGCACATGCCTTAAATTTTATTCTTTCTTCTCTAGATTTTATTTAGCCTAATCTCCCTTAAACCAATTTCTATAAAATTTCATTAGGAATAACAATTTTAGACATTGATTAAATTATATTTCCAGTTTATAATTTTTAATATAATTTAATTTCTCTTCTACTCAATTCTAAGTATTCGTTTTGTTTTCTAAGGTCTTCTAGATTTCTATTAGCTCATTAATTTATTCATGCGACATGCCCTTCAAGATGCACCTATGTGCTCCAAGGGTTCCACTCGCCATTTGACTTAGATTGGAAGTTGTCTGACACTTGGAGTCAATACTCCACTTGTCAACCTTGTGTGAGATTAAGGGCTTTATGAGTAGTAATGAATCCACCTTATTGCACGCCCCTCAAAAATCCTCGTGAGTGACTATCTCATTCTTCCTTCACAACATCGTGAACCTCTCAGGAACAAGGTAGCCATTAAAATTGATTTTAGATCATGGCAGGAGTGCTAGTAGGCTCTGACAGGGACACTGCCACACCTCTCCCTCATCCATCTGATATCTATGTATGACCCCTTTACTCCATATGTGAGTCGGATTATCAAGCGTCACCATGCCTGCATCCACTAACAAAGATAATATCAATAACTCCTATACATGAAATCCATAACTAAAATCATTATACAACACATGCATAATAAATCAAGTACTCATAACCAAAGTCAATAGTCAACTCCCTGACTCAATCTGGACTCCAAGGAAGTTTGTCGATGCCATCAACATCCTCATCATAACATGTTTCCTGCACACTCAAGAAACCTCATCATAATACATTTCAATGTTGTACATCAATATTATTACATATCAAATTTCAATATTCAATCATAGCATAAACTCATAAACCATAGCATATAATCATAATGTACCATGTTTTAATTGGATCACTTGCATGCAAGTGTCCTCAAAGAATAAACATTGTTATGAAATTGTGATCAGTGGAACTAGATGTTACAGTGAGAATATTTGGAAATAATTTGAATAATTAGGGTTCACTGGCACTGGGGATTTCACAATAGCTTCCTTTATTGTTTCGAAGGATTTCTTACCTTCATCATCCCATCTAATTTAAATTCTATATCCTTCTTAAGCAACTGAGATATGGGCTTCATGATCTCAGTAAAGTTAGGAATAAATCTTTGAATGGTATTTATTTTACAGAAGATTTATTGAAGTACTTTCTTATTCTTGGGTGAAGGGATTTGCTTGATGCCTTCGATCCTTTTAGGGTCAACCTTTTCCTTGTCCTTTGAAACTATGTGTCTGAGGAGATTTCCCTCACAAACTTGGAATATGGATTTCTTAGGATTCAACAATATCCCATACTTGTGGAATTGCTCGAACACTTGATTAAGTTGTTTAGCATGGGATTCTCTTTACTTTGGAAACATGATGAGATCATCTTGATAAATTTCGATTATCTTACCCATGAGATCTCTAAATGCATAATACATTGCTCTTTGAAATGTAGAATCCACATTAAGTAAGCCAAAATGCATTCCAATATATTAGAAGGTTCCCCAAGGTGTGGTGAATGCATTCTTGTGTTGATCATCCTTGTTTACCCACACTTGGTTATAGCACGAGAGTCCATCTAACATGGACATCATTCCTAATCTCAAAATCATTTGTAGCAAATATTCCATGTTGGTAAATAGACAATTTTCCTTCTTTGATAATGCATTTAAGTTCATAAAGTCAACGCAAAGCCTAATCTCCTCATTTTTCTTTCTGGGCACTACAAGATTGGCTACCCAGGTTGAATGTCTTGTGGGAGTGATGATCTCGGCTTCAATCATCTTTTGTAATTCTTTTTGAATAAGAGGTGCCAACTTAGGGTCTATTTTTCTTAGATTTTTTCTAAAAGGCATGGCATAATTTTTTAATGGAATAGTATGTTGTATTATGTCTCTCCTTGTAAGTCTTTAAATCATCATATGACCAGGTGAAGATATCCCTATGTTTTCTAGTTATATTTTCAATCTCTCTTCTTTCTTCACCGGAAGTAATTTTACCTATATTTGTGAGCTTCATGATTGCAACATATATTATATTTATTTCAATATATTCATTAGGCTTGATCACTTATTTATTTTGATTATACATGTCATGGTTGTTAAAATACTTTTCTAGTGGGACACAACTAGAGGGAAACTTATTATGTTTGAATTCTTTAGTATAGTCCTTCCCTTCTTCTCTCCAATCTATCTTATATTCCACAAACTCTTGAAGGTTTTTCATGAATCTTATAATTTGGGAATCATCTTTGAATACTTTCCAATGCTCAAAGTTATCTGGAATGGAGGTTCTAATGATGATTTCTAGTCTAGCTCCTCCTTGTAACGCCTTACAAGGATGGAGAGTTGAGGCAACAACTACCAAGACATCGAATTGTTCATTAATGACTCTTGATTCAAATTCTAAGGATACGACTTTGAATAATTCCATAGTGTCCTAGACCGTATTCCTATAACTTTTCAACCTATCATTCTGGCAAGCTAAATTTTCCTTTACTTGTTTGATTACTAAGTCAAAATTACCTATTATCTTCATGATCTTGATTCCCATGTATTTTGTTATATTTAATCCTATAAGGAGGTCTATGTATTCTACCACATTATTATTTGACTCAAATTCTAGTCTAAAAACATAGCAAGAAGTGATACCCTGAGGGGAAGTGAATACTATGATAGCATTAACCCTCGTTCTATACTTAGCTTCATCAAAGTTCATCTTCCACATAACATTAATGTCTTCTCTAGGGGTTGTGGAATTTTCTAGAATAGTATAAGTTCCTATATATTTTTCATAACATATTAACTCATTCATAGGATCTTGGGGGTCTTCTACATGGTACAAGGTCACATATGTGTTTTCACTAGTAGGTATGGTAGCGTTAGTTAATTTATGTGTAACTCCTTTATTGCAAAGATGATATATATATATATATATATATATATATATATA
>JZKD02S1314760.1:764275-805653 GCA_000966675.3 Picea glauca
TATATATATATATATATATATATATATATATATATATATATATATATATATATATATATATATATATATTGTGTTACATTTAAATATCTACTTAAATTTTGTGTTTTACTTGCAAATTACTTGTGCACAATATATGCAAATTTAGGCCTTTTGTAGTGTAAACTTATTCTATATACAATTTAAACATCTATTTTATTCTATCCTATTGGAGTGAAAACAAAAGTATGATAAATTCTATAACATGAATTGAAAACTAAAACAAGAAGCTTGTAAACTAACTTACAAAGAATACAAAATCATTATTAAATTATAATCTACTACAACCATAAATGTTATAACAATAGGTTACAACTATATGTTCAAATTTGAAATATGAACCTTATTGCAATAATACTCTATTTTGGTCTTGTTTGATTACAATTCAATAAATGAATGTTTTAATTTGTAAGTTCGGGAAAAGAAGTATGAAGTTCATAATAAGATGCTTGCGATCTAGTAGAATTGCAGGGAATATAGAAATCACTAAGTTCAATTTAAATTGTGCCACGTGATTCCTTTAGCTCATTGTATACCCAAATATGTAACTTGACAAATCTGCACAAAATCTGGAACCGATGATGGATTTTCATGTGACTTGGAGCTCAATGGTGGATATGAGCGTTATATGGAGCCTTATTCAGCTGGAACTTCCTCATACTTAGGTATAACTATGCTAACCTGTGGTTTGTTGATTCTTTGAAACCCGAACTTAATTTGTTGAATTGTCATCATATTACTCATTTGCTTGACATGTGGAGGACATCGAACCATCTACTCAAAATATGGAGCAACCCCAACTTTCTCGTTTTGAATGTTATGTTGCGTTGCTAGTGATTCGAATGACTGCTACAAGTTTACCAACATCTTGAAATAGACATAGTTAGTCAGTTGGTAATTAATCTTTTGACATCTGTAAACTATCAAAATTTAAAAAATCATTAATAAAACAATCCATTTTACCTTAATTACTCCTGATTAGCTCTTCCTTGTATGTAGTATAGAAAAATAGTGCTAGAAGGCTATTTTTTCAAAAATGGTGAAGAAATGATAAGAAAAAGATACCAAAATAATAACCCAACATCCCCCACAATGGGAATGCTGCACGTTCCATGTTCAACTAACTTAGAAAACTTCAGGGAGTCCATCATGTACATGGCTCCATTTATAATCCACATGCCCAAATTTAGTGTCCTTATAATATCTAAGGTGTTTTTCAACCTCAACCCAATCAACTATTTCATTAAATTTATTTTATTGTTGAATTGGCCTATAAATCTTAGTTGAACATTATAATAATAGATAATCAAATTGTATACCTATCCACTTAGTCCCATTTCTTCTCAAGGAGTCTAAATAAATATTTTCTCTTGCTAATGCTATATTAAATATTGGATATATTTACTCCACCTGTCATGTGAAGCTAATAAAGCTATTGGATATATTTACTCCACATGTCATGTGAAGCTAATAAAGCAACGATAGTATGAGCATTTTGAATTTCCTCAAATTTTTTTGATTGCCATACACTGATTTTGTCTCACCATCCTAATTATCTTTAGATAACTTAAATTTTTTTTTTATGGTCTTTGATGATTGTTGTTGGTACATGATGTTCACTTTGAATAATCAAACTTGAATCCATTTCAATTTTTTCACAAAGATCCCATTCCTTCAATTTGATTTGGTTCAATATGAAAGAAGAAAAGGCTTTGATCTACACATCCCCAACACCATGGTTGAGGTTCCATCTAGTCTCATCTTGTAAGAAGAAGTCAAAGATATATAATTCACATAATATATTTCTCTCATCATTTGAGGATTCAATGTACATTTTGACAAAGTCAAGAAATTTTGTAATCTCATATTGTTTCCTTACTGCCAGCTTGGTAATCCTTAACTTTGTCGATTGCTCATGCAAGAACATAGAGTAGACTCTTCTAGGTGCTCCAAGAGAATTCTTGTAGGGAAATTCCATAGGCCCTTTGTGTTTTGTGTGTTTTGATCTTCAACTGTAGTTGGATATTCTACAAGAAAAAAATCCACTTCCTCTCCTAAGTTAAAAATTGATCTATCCATCCTTCTTGCATTTTCTAAATCTCATACTTATATTAATGTTTGTGGGTTATGCCTAAATAATACATTCCATATTTACCTTCCCACTATTGTAGATTGACTTGTACATAATCAACAACAAGTGTATTGGTAAGAGTAACATCCAAAATCTAATTTATCAGTTCTTGTGATGACCTCATTTTATCAAGATCTTGTAACTTTATATTTTCAAGCTCTAAAATTCTGTGTTATATAGCATCTATTAAAATTCCCATATTTGACTGTGTAACAACATTTATTTTCTTCGCTTTTGCTTTGTTCAACTTGATTCTAAGCCTCATGTTCTGAAGCGATATCATTCTATTCTTTTTCTTTAATTTTCTTCTTTGTATTTTCCATTTCCTACCCCATTTTATGAGTTTATTATTCTCAACCCGGAGTTACTCATTTAGGGATTTTAATTGCAAATTATGATTTTCTGAATCTTTCAATTTCCTAAGTTTCTTATTCACACTAAAATTTTTAAACAAATTAAAGGACTCGACAAGAGTTATCTCATGTTTTGATGTATTTCCAGGATCTTTTTCCACCTGGAATTAGGTACTGGGTATCTCTGCATCTTGAGATTCAACACTAGGCATCTCTGCATCCTGAGAATTGATCTTTGAAAACTTAGTTCTTGGCTTCCTTGGAGGGTTCATAAAATTTATTTATAGAATGTCCAAATCAGAATGTTCCACTTCTATTATCTATGGTTTCCTTTTCCCTTCGGGTTCTTTCAATTTCATAGCTCTCATCATGCTTCTTGTAAATTGTCTTCTTATACTTAGGGTTTGTTGAGAAGAGGAAGCCATTTTTCCTCGTCACGATGACATATTTGGCCCTATCTTTAAAGGAAGGGAAAAATAAACCCTTTTTTTCTTTCTTGATGGAAACCCCTTGAGTTTTTGTGATGCAGGAGCATCACTCCACGTCTTCAAGCGTCAGAAAATCTAGTGCATCCGCGCACTAGGAGGGAGCGGATCCCAAAGAGGCCGTGCCAATCCTTTCAAAATTTGGCCTTAATTTAAAAATTTTAATGTAATCAAAGTTTGCAGGCTCGAGGAAATCTGATCCCTTGTCTTCATGGAGGCCGAGTGTTAAAATCACCTTTAATATGCTCAAGTTATACAGATCTTGAGCATTGCCTTAGATCTGATGATGTAAATGATCATTCAATGTAATTATGAGAGTTAGGTAGTTGAGGGAAGGCTCGAGGAGCCCCTCTTTTGTAAAAAGTCTTTGAATCAATTTTCATTATTCGAAGAGGATTTGTTGAGCTGTAGAGAGAGATCAAGAGAGGATAAAGTAGAAATACTATGTTGCAGTATGATCTTGTAAAGATTGTACATACATTCAAATATTAATGAAAATAGCAGTTTTTCCCGCATGAGAGGTTTCTGTGCATTTTTTTATGTGTTGTTATATTTGTTTTCTGAATGAATCTGATTTTTTTTTACTGCGTTTATGTGTGTATGTTGTAGATGTATGAATAGGTTTCAATCTGCAAGAAGAAGATAGACTTCTCTATCTTTGTGAGTTTGCTGATAATTTTGGGTTCTTCAGGCTGGTGCAAGGAGTGCAAGATAGGGTATAGATACCTCTGTAGCCAACACAAGGAGTGTGTGTTTTGAATTTTGTTTTTGAGTTAAGAAAGAACGTTCCAGGAGGGCACACAAAAACAATTGCAAACTCAGAAGGAGCCTCAGAGTTACTGAACACTCTAAAGGAAAGCCTATGCAGAGAAAGCGCAACCAAAGTTATTAAATACTTTGTAAGCTCAGCAGGGAGTGCTTTGAGCAAGTGCAAGGAGTGAATGATTATCCCTCTGAGGAGAAAAGGAACTGAGACCTTCGAGGTTTGAGAAGTTGAATCTCAGGTGAAACAAATTTACTGAGCACTCTGAAGGAAGGCTCACAAGGTGTGCTTCGAGCAGTGAAAGTGTGCACATAAACTCTGCAAGGTGTGCAGAGGCCAAGGACCTTTAAAGGTTCAATTGGTGAAAAAAAATGCAAGGAGTTCACGTAGGGGGTGAACTTATTCAAAGTTCATAAGCTTAGGAGGATGAGCATTGGGTGTCAGGAGGACAAGAAATATTGTCAAAGAGGCAAAGGGCGAGATCCTTTTGGCTATCCAAGCAACTGTGAAGCTCAGAAGAAATAGTGCCAGTGTGCACGAAGGCTATGCAAGACGTGCAGAGGTCAAGGACCCTTATAGGTTCAGATTCTGAAGACAACGCATAGTTCATGCAGTGTGGACTTATTCCAAGTTCATAAGATTAGGAGGAAGAGCGAATTCAACGAGGAGAGTGCTGAAGGAACACTCTGAAAGTGTTGGAAAAAGGCTCTGGAGGAGACAGAGCATGAGCGCCAGGAGGGCATGAGGAGTTGCTGAGAAGACTAAAGGGATTAGCCCCTTTTAAGTCCGAGCATTTACAATCTCAAGAGGAATAACGCAAGTGTGTGCAAGGCCTATGCAAGGAGTGAAAAAGGTAGAGACAATCCAAGTTTAGGACCGTAGGAGAAGCGCAAAACATGTGCAAGTGACCTTATTTTAAGTTCAAAGTTCAAGAGGTGTAGCACAGGTGGAGTCCGAGTAGTCACCTCGTAGAGAAAGATTCAAAGGTCGAATCCTTCGATAATTATCTAAAGAATTCTTCGTTCGGAAGGAACGCGTAACAACCACAGGGAGGAGCTACAACAATTGTCGGATGGGTTGTTAGAATCAATCTGGGTTGTTAGATCAGAGCCCATCCAGAAGGAGGAGCGTGCACGGAGGAGAAAATATCCTAGCCATCAGATCTGAGCGCAGGTGACAACAACCATCAGATTAAGGTAAGATGTGCATGCTTTAATCCCTTTAAAGTGCATAGGAGGGTAGACTCTGAAGTGTTTGGGAGCCAAAGAGGATCTGAGTCGTCCAATTTCAAGGGACATGTGTCAGTGGATCCCACACTCCAGAGGAGGAGAGCTTCAGAGGATCTCAAAGTATAGTTCGATAAGCCCAAGCCCCTAAAGGATCGGAGGCCCGAACCCCATCCTGACCATCAGATCAAGGGACACGCGGCAATAGATTGAGCCATTCGTAGGTTCGTTATTCGGGACAAAGAGCAACATAAGAAGTGGAGGACTATTGGAGACCCGAAGTCCCGGAGTCCATCCGAGTTGTCGATCTAAGAGACAGTTGTTAGCTGGGAGAAGGGTTTGGCGGGCGGAGGCTGCGGAAGCAAGGAGGAGAGGGTAGCATCAAAGCACCCGAAGGCTGAAACATCGTTAGCCATCAATTTGAAGGAGAGCACGTGGCTCCTCGATTTGTAGGAGGGCACGTGGCATCTTATTCGTAGCTTCAGTTACCAAACACTTTGAGAGATAGGATAAGTGCTTGGCATCTAAATTTATGAAGCCCGAAGGCTTAGCGTCTTTTGGGTTAAGCCCCAAGTCATAGCCCGAGGTCATATGAGGAAAGGGGCTTAGTGAAGGGAGCTAGTGCTTGTATTTCAAATTTTAAAAAGGAACAGGGGCTTAGCAGGAGCCCATGGGTTTCATAGAACCCGCGCCTTAGGAAGAAAGGGGCTTGTGTAAGCTTGTTTGGGGGTCCAACAGGGGCACTAAGAGTCAATTTGACTCTAGTTCTTGAATGATCCTAGATCGAGAGGTCGAGCGGACCCTGGGAGAGGCAGGGGTTTGAATCATTTTGAGATGAAGAGGCTTCGTCACTTGATCTCTTGCATCATGAAGTAGAACCAACCTGAAACCCTCTTTCTTCAAGAAATGTACCCCATGTCAATCCATATCATTGTAAATTGGCCATTACATTCAACTTTTTAAAACCGTGATGGTATAAATTCCTTTCTTTTTTTTGAGATGCTTTTGAACATAGGATGCCATCTTAGTAAGACTCTTCTAAAAGAAATAAGGTAGGTTTACCAATTGTCCCTCCTTTAAATGCAACAATAATATGATGGGATATAAATACAATAGAATTTAAAGGTTCCTTCGCATGTCATATACTTCTAGATGAAGTATATCATGTCATATTTCCAAGGATCAATTATTGACTCTTGCAATGCTCCTTTCTTCCGATCAGGGTTTTGTGCATTCAATCACATAAATTTTTGCCATGAATTGAATTCCGCATTCCTATTTTTAAACCAAACATGACCAATTTAAGGAAAACATGTAATTTATGCAATGGATCCCTTTGAAACCCGAATTAGTAACCCTCCTACCTTTGCATTGGACCCATCATATGTCTTTGCAAACTCCATTGCTACTTTGCCATTATAATCCTGCAAATTTAAAAAAAAAATCAGCCAATCACATGTTGATCCATTTTCATGAATCATCCTTTATTCCAATTTAACCATGTATATATCCCATTCTTCAATTTTCCTTTCTATTTCATGGTCCACTACATTACCCACAATTTCATGTCTCCATGATATGTTAAAAACAATTTCTTGATTTCACAATACCTAGTCATTTTTCTTTAATCCTATTATGTGGAGATTCTTTACATTGAAAACATCCCTCTGCGTTCCACATAAATCTTACCTCCACACAAAACAACACTTAGGTTATTTTCAAACTTTTTATTGTGTGAGGAGAACCCAACAACTAAACTCTTGTTGGCATGATCTCTCTATACCATATTCTATACTTAGTAAATTCTAGTTAATCCATCGTACATTATCCACCCTTCTCGAGGAACATTTATGATTAATTAATGAATGTTCCATACTTCCGCACAACTAAACTCTTTTTCCATCTATCTATATTTACCATGTTTTTTACATAATAAATTATTGTTAAGCCATCATACACTATCCACCCTTCTCGAGAAACATTTATGATTAATTAATGCATTTCCAATTTACACGAAAAAAGACGATAGTTCGTGGATTGATGCAGATTAATTATCCCATTTTCCCATGGAGAACTTGATTTTAAAAACAACTTCCATTTATGATTTGTGCATGTCTCGAAGGAAATTGTACATGATGAAAGGATGTCCTATTAATGTTATTTATGAGCTTAGACTTTAAACAAATTAATCTTCGCAATTCATAAGTAATACTATCAAGTATATCAAAGCAAATTGAAAGGAATAAGAAACATGACAACTAGAAGAAGGAAAGAGTATTTATGTGGTGATGCCATCAATTCTCTTATCCATTTGTCGACTGCATATCAGTGGTTTTTTAGCCTAACTCTTGAGCAGAAGCTGATGAGCCATGAAATTACCATCATTTGACATCTTATTTTCATTCTTTTTAACCCTTTATCATTTACATATAACCTTGTCTTATCCATTTTAATGCCCATATGCGGGATTTGGGCTCAAGATGTTTTCCAATTGCATTTCTTGATATTTCTTTGGATTTCTGATTAACATTAGGGGAAGTAGCATGTTTTTTATTTACTTTTGAAGTGACAACTCATGTGTGAACAAGTTGTTACAGGGTTTTTCTTTAAAGGTTCACATATTCTTCAAATCAGGGTTATTGCACATCCATTGCCACAGATTCAGAGTCATTAAATGATGATACAGTTGTGGGGTGCTCATGTGTTCAAATCTGCTACATAATCATGCCTATAACAACGTAAAAGATATATCAACATACAATATCAGTCCTAGCATTTAATTCTAGCACTGAATATTTTAGTATATGGTTCAACACTTAATATATCTCAACATATGGTTACAGCGTTGAATTTATATCAGCAAATGACCATAAATGTATATCAGTTCCAGCGTTAAAATTATATTAGTGTAATACCTTCAACGTATGCCCACGAATATTAAATTTAATATTCAGCATCTACTATATTTTCAGCATGCACACGTGACAGTCTTAAAAATGGAAACGGGTACACAACATGTGACAATTCAACCAATGAAATCTGTGGAATCTGGAGGTAGTTGACTGTTTTAATTAGTTGATATGTAACAACGTACACTTGGGAAAATCATCGAATGGTGGCATCAAAGTTGTTCCAAACTATTTCCCAACATATTAGGAGGGTTGTTGCTCTATACTTAGAGCTATTGAAGTCATTGTCTTGTATATATATGAGTGTGCGCTCTCATGAGCGATACTAAGGAGTGAAGCGTGAGAGCAAGATTGTATAAGAGTTGTTATGAAATCTAATATCTTAATATAAGACTATTGTTTAAGAGTGTTATTCTGATCTTTTGTCGGTGATTTAGTGGAGTGTAAGCACAGGCCTGCCTGTGAGATAGGGCCCACTCATAGGTACGGCTCTGTGCTATTTAATTTTTTGTTCATAACTATTTGTTGATAATTAGAATTATGTATGCTGATCAGATTTGTATATGATTGTTAGTTTATGTAATTTTCATGGTATGCTGAGGAATGGTTATGTGTTGCATAATGGCCACCTATGCCATGCTACAGAATCACTAATAAATGTGTCAAGACTCATATTTATGCAAATTATTGATTTCCTTACCAGTTTTATTTGTGTTTATGATATATGCCAAATCTGTGCTTGTATTTTCTGACCTATAACAGTGTTTGGATAATTATTAACGGAATTGTGGTTTGGAAATCATGTGATCTGCTAATCTAGTCTTGGCATTAGTAGTAGTTTTATTTATATCATTTTGATGCATGAATTGAAGTAGGACAGATAGTTCCCTTTGCTTTGGTTTTGTGTGCTACAAAATCTCTTTACCTGTAACCCCACTAGGTGAACACGTGAGGGAGTAGGGTTATGAGAGTTACGAAACCTTCCCCAAGAGGTACCACCAGCTAGGCTGGGGGTTGTAAGCACTGTGACTTCATATTTTATTCTTTTCTTTTGATGTATGCATGGTTTAGTTTAGTTAGCCTTTTTCGATAGCTTGGTGAAAGTTCTCATTTTGTGTATACTGCACAGAGTGCCTCGCAAGTATAAATTGAACCCCAGGTTGACAAATTAAGTGACAGAGTGTAGAGTGACACCAAGTAATTGGGAATCATATTTATACCTCGTCAGAAGAAAAATAACAAGATTTGGACGACAGGTCTGGTTAATGCAAGTTGCATGCCATAAGTCTTTGACTTCAAGGAACTAGTTTCTTGTTGTGCACATAGGTTGGATTCTAAGAGTAGAATGATTCGATTAGTTGTTGAAGGAAAGAACCCAGTCCTATTAACTCCAAAAATATTCAAAGAATGCTTCAACTTACATCCTCCAATAAATGTCTCAAGCTTTCAAATGTTGATGCCTTTTTGGATTCCCAGGGTCGTGGGGTGAATCTATTAAAGGATTTCATAGCGCCATCTATTGAAATTCCAACTGACCTTTATTATATTGATATATCTCTACTAGGATATCCTTACCGATATTTCTCATGGTTATTTGCACGTTTGATGGGACAATATTCTAAATCTCACATTCCCAGGTATATTATATATGTTCTATATTTATCTTTCTGAAAGGAAGAGATTTTCTACTCGGCCAAGGTAATGTTGAATGAGGTTTCATACCAACTCGACAACTATTTAAAAACAACGAGATTTTTGTACTATCTTATTTGTCGTAGTGGTGGTTTATTGCAATGTATTTGAAGGATTGCCCTTAAGGAATAATTTAGATGTTGAGAATGAGCTTGTCCAATTTTGGTATCTAATACTATGGAAGCACAATAACCCCTTTTAATTTTGTCTTATCCAAGATGAGTTTCTTAAGAAGTTTAGAAACATTTTAACTAGAGAAGAACCTACAAGAATAACACAAGAAGCAGATAATTTCCTTGGGGAAAAAGAATTTGTGTATTTGAGGAAAATTTTGCTTATATTAGATTGTATGGATTTGAGGGAAGACCTTTTATTCTCCCAATGTTCTTATGTGATTGGTACTTGGTTTCCAAGGTCTCTAGGAAATACAAAACATGGGCCTCCTTTTTTTATAATAAGAGAAAAAGCAATTTATTTCCATGCCTTTTAATGTAGCCAATGTAACAATAAGAATTTTGTCCCATTTGATAAAAAAAATTGAAATGATAAATGCATTTAACTTAAAAGAAACAGAACCTCTCAAATATTTTGACCATGAAGGGTTATTTTGTGATCACTTAGCTTCAATGAGTTACAGTAGTATTTTCATAAGGATTTCAAAAGGAATTGATGATAATAACCCTAATACCCCTGGGAAGAAAGAAAAACATGTATGTAATGATTATTTGGCTACTGAAATTAGTTCAAATACTCAATGTCAGCAGAACATAATGAAGAAAAGAGGTAAAAGTGAAAATAATATTCAATATTCTTCTGCCCCCCGACAACATAAGAGTTGTTATCACACAAGTTGTAGGTTGGAAAAATCCCCACCCAACTACCAAGTGGAGAAAACTTAGAGAAAACCTACACAATGTCACCTTAGGCAGGTATTCTGTCACTTTAGAGATGAGAGAATCACCTCAATGGGGGAATCTCGGTGACCCTGGGGGGAATGAGATGGAAAGTGAAGAGATGAAGGAAGGTCCTACTAAAGGTAAATATAGAGAATGAAAAAAGTCTTGGGAAAGAGTCTTGGTGATAGCCAAGAGTTTCCAAGAGATAATAACACTTGCAAAGAGTGATGTACCAGCCTGAGACACAAGAACAAGTCGAGTATATGTGTATAATTTCGGGTGGAAAAGCAAGTTAAGCGTGTTTTCCCTAATTGCAGAAGTAAACAAAGATATATATCAACAAGAAAATAAGTGTTAAATATTCCAAACAATTGCTAAAAGTCCAACAAATGATGCAAGAGATAAGCTAGATAAACACTAGTAACACTCAAGACTGAAAACACAAGACTTTAGCAATGAAACAAGGTTGTAATAAAAGGTGTTTGCAGATACATTTTTCAGCCTTATTTCTATATAAAACAAGTTGTTACAACACTAAATCCAACCACCAAAAATTGCAAAGAGTCCACCCAAAATTTGCGCTACGCCTAGTATATTATCTTGGCAAACTTTTAGCAAATTCTGATAGTTGAAAAACACGGTATAAATGAAAATGTGTTAGGGTTTCTGCATCCCTAATGGTTGTAGATAAAATTTTATGACAGCAGCAAGAAGTAGTTAACCAATTGATATTCCCTAGCGGCTATGACAAGCCTAGAACATTAGGAAGAGATTGCAATTTGAACAAGTTGATTATCTCGTATTTTCATGTATCCCAGTGCAATGATTTTATTTATCCAATGCAAAATGAAAATGATTAGTGCTTTAACTATTGGGTTATGGATTCAAATAAAGAGTTAACTATGCTACTTCCTTGGGGGTGTAAACCCTCTTACTCCCCAAGGCAAGTAAAGCTAACTAGGAAGTGCTAGGAGGGTGTAATCCCTTTTACTTCTCCTAGAGCTACCTTAAGAAAAAATTTTATTTCCAAGACAAATATTGATGAGCTTAGTGGGGTTATATGCACTTATACTCCCCAAGAAATTCAACTAGTTAACCTTGCAACTAAGAAAAAGAGACAATAACAAGATAAAGCCCTTCAACTAGAGCAAGAATCAACAAGATAAACTTCCACTTTACCAAGAATTATCCACCAATATGCAAGAGAAACACTCCACAAGGGGTAGCGCACTACTTCCTTCCACCAATAGAAAAGTAAACCATGAAAAATGCAAAAGAGATAGAAAATCCCCAAGGGTAGCGAAAATTCCAGCCAAGTATTTCTCACAATGGGAGAGTTATGTTATGAAATGAGATTCACATGATAGGGTAAAACATAAGATACAGGGTCAAAAACCCTTATCTTACCCCTTAAACCAAATAATAATATTTTAATTCTAATTTGCACATAAAGAAAACCCTAACACAAGACATCACCCCTTCTTAGGGCAACGATTTGGCACTTGGAGCAAGTCGTTGGAGTTGGGGATGCATGACTAGGCCTCCAAATGTTAGATTTCATTCATCCACACCTTTTCCTCATGGTTAAAATCCTCCCTCCTTCAAAACTTTCCATATTTCCTCATCACCACTCAAAACCCCCTCAAGCATGAAGTTAAGCCCCTTAAGGTGACGTTTTTTGCCTCCAAAGAAATTTGTTTAACTTGTGAGGGCATGGTGAGGTCATCTAAGGTGTATTTTAGGCCTCCAAAGGCAATTCATCATGATCTCACATGTGGGACCTTGACATCCAACCTGTGGGATTCAAGCCCCATGGAAGCCCAAGCTAGGCTTGTTCCTCCAAAATTTTCCACCAAACAAGGTCCTACAAAACAAATGGGTACGCCCTCCAATGATCTCAAGTCAAAATATCATGGCAGGTGAAAACCACATCTAATAAGAAAGGCACATAAACATGTGCATTAAAACTATCTCATCAAATTAAACAAGTGCTCAAAGACCCTATGCAATTGACCAAGTTTAGGTATGGGAGGGGTGTCATAAAAGTCCTATTGGGTAGAACAAAACCCTCAAGTAGGGGATGCTCCCAATGATGCCCCTTCAAGTTCATGTAGTGGATGATGAGGTGGATAGGGGGTTAGACTTTATAGGTCAATGATTTTCATGACATACAAGGGCTCATATTAACTCATTTATGGGTTCCTTTGTAGAGGGTGTGTTGCACCTTTGTCCTCAATGCAACCTTTTTCCAATCCCACTTAATGTCATTGATTAATTCATTAATGATCCAAACACATGTGCACTCCCAATAGTGAATCAATTAGCTTCGGGGGGTAGTAACACAGTGTCACTTGAAAGAAGAGGTCCAAAACGTTCCCTAGGGGTAACCATCAAAGCGTTATAATGCACTAGTGTTAGTCTTTCATTCAAGCAGGATATTCATTATGTGTTTGATCTTTTGCAGGCATTCAATTCTTTTAAGAGAAGCAATTCATAATTCTCAAGACTTGTCTGGGAGAGCATCTAGAAGTTTTATATTTTAGGCTTTTATCTTTTGCCAACAACCATCCCCGTGGGCCTTCATCCCCTTCTTACCATGAAATGAGGTACATGCCCTTCTTGGGTCATTAAAATCAAAGGGCCTATAAGAGGAGAATGTGATGGGAATGCAATGAGTGGAAAGTGATAAGTATGGTCGGGAATGGTACGATAACCCCTCAAGGGACCCCGAGTTTCATCCCTTCCCCAAAAGTTGGTCACTTACTAGGAAATCGATGACACTCACCAAGGTGAAATAGGGTCAAAAGCATAATGTCCAATAAGGTGTTCTATAATCAAAAGAAGCTTCAATAAAACATGATTAAATGCCTCAAATATTAGGGTGATTACCTGCCACAATACCTGACTTGTACCGCATGGAGCAAGACCCATGTGCCTTCCAAAAGCTAGCTAGTGTGGTAGATGCGCTGATGATGGATCCAAATTGTGGTGATAGAGAAGGTTTCCATATGTGAAAGTTGACATTGTTAGTCATGTGGTCTCTCAACACTCAATATCTGCAACTTGAGGACCTCGAGACATCATCTCCCTAGTTATCCCACAAAATGGGGATAACATCTGGCTCCTACTTTGGGACATGTGCTCACCGTAGAGTGCAAGAGAACCGCAACATCTCTTGGTAGACTTGTTCCTACACTGAAACAAAAAAATTTAAAATATAGGGTGGTTCTATCACCCTTCATCCATATATATCAAAACAAAAAATTAAAACTATTCTAGAAAAGAAAATTTTATCTTTTTTTCAAAAATTTCTAAACTAAGCATAAAATCAACATGCAAGTAGAGAAAAATGAAATATGAAATGCATCTAAACTAATATTAGCAATCAAGATGCAAATGTGAGGAACACAAGATGACCTACCTACTTACCTGGGGGTCGGGCTCTGAAGAAGTCAAGTTTCTCCTTGGTAATAATGTTTGAGGAGAGATCCATTCACCGGTAGTGGCATCCTCCTCCCTTATGTCATGGATAAGTAAAAATAATCTGGCCTAGATATTTCTTCTATTTTGTAGGGACCCAACCAAAGACTGTCAAACTTTTGATGCATTCCGGGTTTTTCTCTCCTTTTGTCCCACATTAATACCTTGTCCCCTTTGTTGAAATATATTTTCCTTGCCTTTCGATCAAAATTCCCTTTCACATTTTCTTGATTCTTTTCCATTTGATCAAAGGCCATTCTTTGACTTTCATCCAATTCCATGAGTTGATCAATTTTCCTCTGCAATGCTTCTTTATCTGTAAAAAATTGTTGGGCTATTTTTAGTGTTGGAATCTGGAGGTTTATAGGTAATCCTGCTTCTAACCCATAGACTAACTCAAAATGGATTTTTCCGGTGGAGATCTTGGTATTTGTGCATTCTTCCCACAATGCATACTTAATTTTTCTATCCCAACTTTTCTTGTTTTCTCTAACAATTTTCTCCACAATATTCATGATGTTTTTATTGTTGGATTCCGCTAATTTGTTTCCATGAGGATAGTAATTTGAGGAGTGTGATAAAATGATCCCATACTTAAAACAAAACTCATTGAGTGCCATCGAGCTAAAATCTTTGGCGTCATCCATAGTTATTTTGGTAGGGACACCGAATCTAATGATAATATTTTCCTCAAGGAACTTCATTACAACCTCTTCTGTTGATATCTTTGTTGGGACAATTTCCACCCATCTAGTGAAGTAGTTAGTGGCAGTCAAAACCCATCGATACCCATTGCTAGAGTTTTCCTTGAAATCACTAATGAAATCCAACGATATTTTTGAAAGGGTGTTTTCATAACAACTGGCTTAAGGGGAAGGGCAAGGAGGCATTGCTTACCAGTAAATAATTGACAAGGATGATAAGATCTAACGTATTGATGCATGTCAGAGAAAATAGTGGGCCAATAATATCCTTCCCTTAAAATATTATGGGCAATGGTGCAATATGCAAAATGGCCTCCACAATACCCTGAATGAAGGTCATACATTAGCTTTTCAGCTTCTTCCTTATTCACACACTTGAGAATCACCTCATCAGGGTTCCTCCACCCAAAACCATCCTTTGTTAGGCAGTACTTCATAGATTTGAGCCTTAGGGATCTCCTCTTATGTTCTACCAGATGATCAGGGCAAGTGAGGTTATTCAAGTAATAAATGGCATTCAAATACCACTCATTGTTCTCAATTTCACTTAGAATAATGTTGTTTTGTTCCTTTTCTCCTATCTCGATGACCTCTTGATTTCTTTCTATCATAATTTTAGCCAATCCCTACCATTTAATTATCTTGGATGGTTTGATCTCAAAATCATATTCATGTATCTGTGAAATCCACTTTCCCTTTTATCTAAGGAAATATTGTTGTGATTAAACGTTCTTTACAACTGGGTAGGGGATGAAGGCTCTGATCATGTTGTATCCCACATAAGTTACAAAAAGTTTGAGAGACTTAACCATAGCGTAAGCTTATTTTTCTATATTGGTGTAATTCAACTCTGAGTCTCTAATATTCTTTCTCATGAAAGAAATCATTTGTTCATCCCCTTGATCATTTTTCTGTCACAAAACTCCTGCAATGGTGTCCTTCGAAGTGAAAGAAAATATGATGAATTCATTAGAAAAATTTGGACTGACCAAGACAGAAGAAACGATTATTGCTTCCTTGATACGTTCGAAGGATAACTTATCTTCACCGTCCCATTCAAAACAAGAATCCTTCTTTAACAATCTGTTAAGGGGTTTAATAATCTAGGCAAAGTTCGGAATGAACCTCCTTACGAAGTTAATTTGGCCAAAGAAAGATTGCAAGGATTTCTTATCTTTAGGGAGAGGGATCTTCTTGATGGCTTCAACCCTAGGAGGATCTATTGTGATTCCATCCTTAGATATAATATGACCCAACAACTTTCCCTTGTCAACACCAAAAATTGATTTCTTAGAGTTGAGAGAAATGCCATACTGCCCGCGTCTTTGAAAAATCATCTTTATGTGTTGGATGTGTTGATTTCTTTTTTTAGAGATAGCGGTCAGATCATCTTGATAGATCTCTATAATTTTCCCAATTAAATATCTGAAAGCGTAATCCATGGCGCGCTGAAAAGTGGCCCCTGCGTTAGTTAGTTCAAAGGGCATTCTCAAATACTTATAAGTTCCCCAAGGGGTAGTGAAAGAAGGTTTTAGCTGGTCATCCTCATTTACCAATACCTGATTATATCCCGAGAAACCATTAAGCATGGACATAATTTCTGCTTCGGTGACCCTTTGCAAAATATACTCCATGTTTGGTAGAGGATAGTTGTATTTAAGTGAATCCTGGTTTAAATTTCTGAAATCCATGCATATCCTAATCTCACTAGTCTTCTTCATGAAAATGACTAGATTAGATACCCAAGATGAATATCTAATAGGCTCAATTATTCCTTCCTCAACTATCTTTTGCAACTCCTTTTGGAATTGTAGGGAAACCTTTGGGTTCATTTGTCTGAGCTTCTTTTTGAAAGGTTATGTCCCATCTATAAGGAGAATAGCGTGTTGTATGACATCTTCTCGGTAAGCCTTCAGATCTTCGTAAGACCAAGCAAAGACATCCTTAAATTATCTTATGAGGACAATCAAATTCTCTCTTTCATCAGATGTTGTTCCTTTCCCAAACTTGATCATCTTTGGGGATTCCTCGGTCCCAATATTGAATTAAATGATCTCGTCATCAATTTTTATTGAAGGCTTCCCCTTATACATGTCATTTCAATCAAAAAGGTTCTCTAAGGGGACGATACCTTTAGGTAAGGGTTCGTCATTTAAATCAATGATCTCAATATTTCCCTTTTCCGCCAATAGGTTTATCTAGGCTTCCGAGAATTCACCTTCATTCTGGAGAAAACGTAGAATCTAGATTTCATTATCAAAAACATGCCAATGTTCCAAGTTATTAGGTAGTGAGTGCCTGTAATTTACTTCCACCTTATAGAGACTGATTTCCTTAAAAAAATTCCCAGTGGAAGCGAAAAACACAAGGTTGTCTGCCAAATGATTCTCTTCCCTAGGGATGGATTCAATGGAAAATTTGTCAAACGTCTTCATGGTGTCCCATATGGAATCTATGTATTGTTTCAACATTGGTTTTTAGAAGTGAACTTCTTGTTAACTTGCGAAACGATTAAGTCGGAGTCCCCTCTCATGTGCAAAAACTTGATGTTCATATCAATAGCAATATTTATGCCCAAGAGAAGGGCTCCCTACTCGGTGATGTTGTTTGTACAGTTAAACTCAATACTATATGAGAAAAGGGTAGTCTCGTTGCCTGGTGATCTCAAGAATATCCATGTGCTCAAGCCTTTTCTCCATCAAAATCTAAGCCACAATACCCTTTCTTCTTTTCTTCATCAAGGAATACGGATTTTTTCAAAATGAAGGTGTTGTTAATTCCCTCTTCCATAACCTAATGGGTAATGTTGATGCGATTCACCAAATATTCATTTTTGGTCTTGTTTGGGGAAAGAGTGGTCTTCTCACTTTTGATGATACCAATATATTTTTCTTTATGTATCTTTGTCAAGACTTGTTGAATATGTTGCAAACACTTTTATTTATCCTTATTTGTTGCTTCTTTCCATTCAACCCTCTAAACCTCATTCATGGGGGGAGGTATATTTTTTTTATGTTGGTTCATTTTCTTTACCCAATAGGCTCAGTACGTGATCAACAACTTTTTTAGGGGCCTCCTCTCGTTCTTTTTGTAGGTATGTCTTGATATCACGAGGAGGGTTGGGTAAGACAAAATCATGAATTTGATTAATATGAAAGGTCTATTCAAGACAAGATTCCTCTTGTATGAGAGACGAAGTTATGTTTTCTTCTATCTCACATGCCCTTTCTTGAGCTTCAACCAAAGTTGTAGGGTGTCTCTTTCCAATTAAAACTCCACAAGGACCTTTCATCGTTGACATGTAAGACTTGAGGATGGTAGTTTGGGAAGGTTTGAAAACTTGAGAAAAACTCCTTATGAGGGTATTGAACCTATCATTGAAATTGCTTATACTTTCTCCTAAATTTCTCGTCTAATTATAGAGTTGGTTGTAAAGGGACTGGTAATGCTTTTTTTTTCCAAATATTTTGGTAAAACGTTCTTGAAAGAGATCCAGATTTGTGATTGTTCCAGGGAGAATACTATCATACCATTCCTTAGCCTTTCCGACAAGAGTGTAAGAGAAGAGTCTCATCTAGACATATTCATGTTGGTCATGAGTTTCTAGAGCACAGAGAAAGGCATCTAAGTGGTCTTTAGTTGTAGTGAGGCCTTCTCTTCAAAAGCTAGGGTGCCACTCCTTGAAGTCCTTCGGGATTTTGTGAGGAGATCCAAGGATCTTTGTCATGTCCAAAGGTTTGTACACATTTTTGGCCCACAAGATCCATGTGGAACTTGGTGAAGTGGGCATGGATGAGAGTGGAGGTGTGGAGGTAGTGGGTGAATATGGAAGGCTAAGGGAGGTAGATGGAAAATCGTGAGAAGTAGGAGATGACGAAGGACTATCCCGTTTGGGGGAAGGCTTATGATACCGATGAGTTTTCTTGGGGGTTGGGTAATTTCCCTTCCAGGTACTTCCCATGATGGAGTCGCCAGATAAGCTTTAGGGAATTGTTATCAAAGGTGGAAGGGGAATTTCCTTCAGGTGTAGTCACTAGGAAATCTAGGGAAAAGGATTTGGGATAGCTTGCCAAAGTGTCGTTAGGGTTCAGAAGATGATTCAAAATCCTTTCCAGAAATGGTGCCAAAATTTTATCACACAAGTTGTAGGTTGGGAAAATCCCAACCCAACTACCAAATTGAGACAACTTAGAGAACACGTACCCATTGTCACCTTAGCCAGGTATTCCCGTCACTTTAGAGATGAGAGAATCACCTTAAGGGAGGAATATTGGTGACCCTATGGAGAATGAGATGGAAAGTGAAGAGATGAAGGAAGGTCCTCCTAAAGGTAAATATAGAGAATGCAGAAAACATTAGGAAAGAGTCTTGATGATAGCCAATAGTTTCCAAGAGATAAGAACACATGCAAAGAGTGATGTACCTTCCTGAGACACATGAACCAGCCGATTATATGTGTGTAATGTTAGGTGGACAATAATGTGAAGCTTGTTGTCCCTAATTGCAGCAGTAAACAAAGATATATATCAGCAAGAAACTAAGTGTTAGAGCTTCCAAACAATTGCTAAAAGTCCAATACATGATGCAAGAGATAATCTAGATAAACGCTAGTAATGCTCAAGAATGAAAGCACAAAAATTTAGCAATGAAACAAGGTTGTAATAAAATGTGTTTGCAGAGATATTTTGTATCCTTATGGTTGTAGCAAACAAGTTCTTACAACAGTAAATCCAAACACCAAAAATTGCAAAGAGTCCACCCAAAATTTGTGTTAGGCCTAGTATATTATCTTGGCAAACTTTTAGCAAATTCTGATGGTTGAAAAGCAAGTTATAAATAAAAATGTGTTAGGGTTTCTGCATCCCTAATGGTTGTAGATAAAAATTTATAAAAACATCAAGAAGTAATTAACCAATTAAGATGCCCTAGTGGTTATGACAAGCCTATAACCTCAAGAAGAGATTGCAATTTGAACAAGTTGATTATCTCATATTTTCACGTATCCCAATGCAACATTTTTATTCCTCCAATGCAAAATGAAAATGATTAGTGCTTTAACTATTGGGTTATCGAGTCAAAAAGAGAGTTAACTATACTACTTCCTTGGGGGTGTAAACCCTCTTAATCCCCAAGGAAAGTAAAGCTAATTAGGAAGTGTTAGGAGGGTGTAATCCCTTTTACTTCTCCTAGCACTACCTTAAGAAACAAATTTATTTCCAAGGAAAATATTGATGAGCTTAGTGGGATTGTATGCACTTATACTCCCCAAGAAATTCAACTATTTAACCTTGCAACTAAGAAAAAGACACAATAACAAGATAAAACCTTTCAACTAGAGCAAGAATCAACAAGATAAACTTCCACTTTACCAAGAATTATCCACCAATACGCAAGAGAAACACTCCACAAAGGGTAGCGCTCCACTTCCTTCCACCAAGAGAAAAATAAACCATGAAAAATGCAAAAGAGAGAAAATCCCCAAGGGTAGTGAAAATTTCAGCCAAGTACTTCTCACAATGGGAGAGTTATGTTATGAAATGAGATTCACATGATCTCTATTTATAAAAAATGTTTAAAACATAGTTTGTCCACTTAAATTAGGGTAAGACATAAGATAAGGGGTCAAAAACCCTTATCTTACCCCTTAAACCAAATAATAATATTTTAATTCTAATTTGCACATAAATAAAACCCTAATACAAGACGCCACCCCTTCTTAGGGCCATGATATGGCACTTGGAGCAAGTCGTTGGAGTTGGGGATGCATGGTGTTAGCGCCATGATTTTTGCAGTTATAGTTAGTCCTAGATGAGTCATAGTTTGTGCGTCAAAGTTTATAAGGTCAATGACCAAATAAAGAGTGGTTTGAAATCATTGAGTAACGATTTTGGCCATAAGTTGGTTAAAGGGGTGTAAGGTTCACCAAGTTTAAATCGTAAGGGTCAATTTTCCTAAGTCTTGAGTCATGTCGAAAAGGTGGAAATTACATACCAAAATCGAGTCAAGTGGTTAGGATAAAGGTCACGTTGAAAGATATTATGAGAATCATTCCCTAATCATGAAGTCCGAAAAGTAAACAATCATGGCACTCCTATCATTTGTACTTTTCACACTTCAAAAGTGTACCCGTTGCACGATTTTGCTGCACAAATATTCAACCTGCGTTCTAACTTCTCGCTGCTATGGATTTACTGTCCTTTTCCATGATTTCATTATGTATCCATTCAAGCACAAATTTTGGTCACCCTTCATGCCTCCCCTTCACTTTCATATTTTTTGCATCATCCGTAGTTTTTTCAGCAAGCTCTAGAGCCCTTCGCTGCGTAAAAGTTATTTTCTTCCAGTCGTTACATAAGCCTATTTTGTTGATTTTGTTGCATCTCCTCCATTGCTTTCAACCATTTTTTAAAGTCTTTTGGAGCTCGCTTATAAATAGCTCTTTGGACGAATTGTTTCTTCTCACAATCAACCTTCCTCCTTAATTTCCTACTACCACGTCGAGTTGTCCACTGTGCCAAAAATTTTCGTCACAATTCCCTCACATGCCAAGTCTCCCATTGGTGTTTTCTACTACGTCGAGTTTCCCCACTGCACTGAAATTTTTTGTCTCACGCCAAGTCTCCCATTGATGTTTTCTACCGCACCAAGTTTCCCCACTGCACTAAATTTTTCCGTCGTGCTTTGCTACCACTCCAAGTTTCCCCACTGCGCCGAAATTTTCCATCGCACTTTACTAGCGCGCTAGGAATTTTTGTGGTTGATTTTGTTTTCCGCGAAAATAATCTTGTTGTTGCCTTTTCTTGCAGTCTCTACAAAGTTTGTCATTCTTATTTTCCGCACAGAGAGGGTATTACAATTCGTTATTGCATGTGTGAAATTAATATATACCAGCATCATGGTAGTTTCCCAAAGCATAAGAAAGAAGGGGAGAAGTGGAAGGGATGAGAGGTTTGAACCTCAAGATCTGGAGTTGATAAATGAAGACTCAGAGATCAGGGTGTATTTTGAACAAGCCGGATGTATGCGTTTCTACAAAAAGATTCAAGGATATAATGTGAAACTAGCTGAGCAGTTCACCCTCAATTTTACTAGGGTCAGTGTGACAATTGCGGGAATCACTTTTTGAGTGACGGAGGAAACTTTGTTAGCTGCGACAGAAATCCCTCCGCGCGGAGAAAAATGGATTAAAGGCATGCCTTTATACATTTCATGTTATATGGATTTCATCAAGCTCGAATGTTGAAATTGGAAAATTGGTGTTGTCATTCCAATCTAGTATCTTCTGGAGCCTTTCGAGAAACTTCTGAAGATAATCAGAAGATATTTCACATGTGAAGGAAGATTCGACAGGGTGTATCCATACCACATCAAGTTACTGATGCACTTCACAGGGAAAAATTCCTTGAACTTACCTTTTTTCTTGTGTCAGAGCCTGGGAAAGATGGCGGACAACGTCCAAGCCAAGGCTGATCAATCAAGAAACAATTTATTCCATTTTTCATTAATTAAGATGTTAGTGGTTGAAGAATTGATACCTTTGAACAAGGACTAGGATTATTTTCTGATTTCGTCTAACATCCCCAGAGACCCCAAAGGAGACATTACTCTATCTATAGAGGAAACAACACTTCACAGTTCAGAGGTGAGAAAGGAATATGTTACTGGGAAAAGAAAAGGGAAAGAAATAGAAGACCCGTCATTTAATCAGCCAACATCCCAAAATAAAAGTAGGTTAAGATTGACTGATAAAACTGAGGAGATCCAAGTTCCCAGTAAACAGCACACCAAGTCCTTTGTTAAGAGATTTCCCATGCACGTCATTCAACTAGAGCTTGTTGAGGGTGAAAACAAGGGAATTGATGAAAGATAGGTGGAGTTAGGTGAGGATAATGAAAATGCTAAGGAAATGAAGCATCAACTAAAGAAATCGCAACACGTTATTGCCCAATTTTACCAAGAAAATAGAGAGTTAAGAAGATAGATGGAAAAAAATATTATTGAAACACCAGCTTCGCAGAGTCGAGCAAGTCAGTTACCCCCTACCTTTCCCACAATGAGAGAAAGGAATGTAAATTGTCTTAGAAAATAGCTCAAAGAGGCCCAAGATGTAAACAATGAGATTAGGGAGGAACAGAGGATGTCAGAGGAAAAAATCACAGAACATCTCAAAGAGTGTATACCAACTATTGATAATGCATGTGCAACTCTCTTCGGTGCTCAATCAAAACTAAAAATAAACGCGGTTTTGATGAGACAGGTGAAGAGTTTGAACAAACGAAACTGGTCTTTAAGAAAAACAGTCAGATATTTAAGGTTGCAGGCAAAGTTGGAGGCAAAAAATAAGGACGAGCTAAATCTCCTAACTGGAGTTGTGGAGGAATGAGTAAGGGAGCCCCATTTTTTCCTTTTCGGGTTGTGGCATGAAATCTTTCTTTGTACATATCCTGCTTTCTTACGTTAGCAAGAATTTAGACACAACATTGTGCAAACGTTGTGAGCATACCTAATGACAAGGGCAGGTATTAATGAAACACATGCAAGTTTTGAAGGAGATGCATGGCCACCAACCGTTTCTTCCACCTATAGTTGCATGAGCGACCACGAATGGACATCTGCTACACCAACTTGCCACGCACATGTTATAGCTAGTGATCGCGCAACAACAACCATAGTCTGTTATACAAAGGTGATAGAGTTTCCAACAGAACGCATGATTACTCGGGAACCCCTTGGAAAAAAACGTTGAGTTATCACAACCAGATGGTCAAAATCTTACTCATGACCAAATTATTGAAACAAATGTGTCGGTTATGTTATGATTGGGCGCAGTTAGGTTTCTATTTTTAGTAAATTTTGTTGAAAAGGTTGTCCAGGGGGAGAGTAACTGAACCCAGGATTCTAGGGGGAAGTAGTTCGAACATAGAATCCCAAGAGGGCGTTAGTTATATATATATTGGATCTCTTTTATGTAAGACGGGTTGAAAAAGTAGTGTAGACAGGGCACTCTTGAATGTAACTTTCTGAATTTGATGGAAATATAAATGTAGAGGTCCTGAAGCTTTTGATGAAAATATTCTAGTGGTGGTGGTTTGATGTATTGTGATCCTATCTTCGTATGTACTTCTTGTTACCCACAAATTCATGTCTGTTTCATTTGTTTAAATTGGAAATATTTAAAGAGTTTAAAATTCATCTCGTGGTGCTTTAGAATCAACCATTTAAACTCAGTTTTTTCTTCTAAGTTAAGTCAGAATTCATCTCTAATGGTGCTTTGATTTGCTTTATGTTTGTCCTTTCTTTCGCCACATACAATGATATTGAAACTGAAAGACCATTACCTATTTATCCTTTGTCCACTCAAATCTTCCTTTACCAATCATTTATTTCTCTTGTTTTCAGGGGGTTGACTCCATAGCCCAAAAAGTGTTATACTTCCTTGCCAGTGAAACCAGAAAATACTTTCTCAAACATCTAAATCTAGTCGTCAATCCAAAGTTATTATCTATCAGAGACTAGGTCTCAGAGAGAGCCCTCTCTATATTGGGAAGGCTAGTTTCCAGTCTTAAAGTTGGTTTGTAGGTTACCTTGGTAGATAGTTCTCTTCAGCTCAACAATTTACCAAGTGCTAACATTTTGGCACCATTGTCGAGGACGGAATTGAAAATTTTCCCTGGGAAAAAACGACTAAAGTTGTAGATTTGATTCCTAAGGGTAACAATGAATCAGATACCTATATTGGTTGAAACTTATTTTACCCTAGAAACTTCATTGAATAAGATCAGAAGCGTAAAGTAGTCCAAATTAGAAATCCTGACTCCTAAGAAAGTTTACACTAGAGAGAACCCTGATCTAGAGCCTGCAACACTTGTGTCTGATCCTGAAAAACTTCTGCATAAAAGAAAGGAAAGGATAACAGACTGAGTATGTTACCTGGACAAGAACCTCTCTTTACCCAAAGACGGGGTAAAAAGCATTGACGAACTTGACTTAGATTTATTATTTGAACAAACCCTGTTCATATCTAGATCAAAATCTTATTTGAATGAAATCATCTTCGATGAGAAAAATCTCCAATATTTGATACCAACCAACCCCCCTCAAGCTGTTGTAATTTCCACTACGACTATTCAGCTAGTTCAAACTCCTCCTAGAGTCATGGTCGCCAGATTCTCCCCTCTCACCTTGCCTTCCCAATTACATGATTTGCCTCAAAATTATAATCAGAGAATTAAATTATACGATGTTGAAGGGAATGCTTCATCTCAAAAACACTTAGATTGGTTTAATGAATTTGTTGACCTGGAAGAGGTAGATTATGAGGATGCAAAAACGATATTGTTTGCACAAAGTCTCTTAGGTGAGGTCATAAAATGGTTCAAATCTCTTCCAGCATCAAGTATCCCTAATGTTGCAGCTTTTGAAACACTTTTTCTTGCCAGGTGGGATGATAAAAAGAATCCTCTTCAGTTGCTAACTCAGTACAATAATATAAAAAGATCACCAAATGAAACAGTACAAGAGTTATCAACCAGATTTATGAAAGTTTATAATTCAATTCCCACAGAAGTAAAGCCTCCTCTCAAAGCTACCCAACTTCGATATGATGATTCTTTTGACAATGACTTTGCCTTGTTGTTAAGAGAAAGAAGATCCAATACATTAGATGATATGATGAGCGACGCAATTGAAGTAGAAGTAAATCTGATGGCATCAGGGAAGATCAAACATAATCTTGACAGAAGTGTGAAGAAGGTCCAAGTGGAAGCACAACCCTCTATGTCTCAGTCATCGAACGAGAAATTTTACTTGATGATGAAGGCTATGGAAAGACTCATGGAAAGTGTTTCCGTGGAAAATAAGCCTGCCACCAGGGATCAAATTGATTTTTATCCCAGAAATCAAAATTTTAGAAGAGCCCCAGTTCCACAGATTAGGCAAAGACACCAGAGGGACCAAGGTGATCAAAAAATAAAACCTCCTTTCCAAAACAACTATTTAAACGAATATTTTGATCAAATAATCGAAGACCATATGCATTGTTGTGACGATACAAAAACAAACATGTTGTTAACCAAAGGAGAACATGATCAATTTATGGATGCACATGATGAGTTTATGAAGGAAAATGATGATATATTATCATCAGAAACATAAGAGTTTAGGAAAGGATACCACAATGCTATTATGCATCTTCAGAAGTAGTATAACCTCAGAAGTAAAAAGGCACTTGCAAATCTCCCAAAGGTGAATCATATAAGAGAACTTCAGATAAATACCCCTTCTTCAATACAGTCGAAGAAAGATGATTTGGTAAAGGATGTAATGGAGAAAAGTAAATCAAGAGAAGAACCCCCAAATAAAATGCCCGGGGAAAGAAAGGAAATTGTCATCAAAGAGGTACAAAAAGCTCTGTCTCCTTTCAATTTTGAAAGCGAAATGGATAAAATCAAAATTTTTGTTATGTTTAATGAGATGATCAAGAATGGAGAATATAGAAATTAGATCATTAAAATGCTAAAAATGGAAGAAGCCACTGACACCTTGAACATACAAGATGATCACCCTGCTATCTTGTTTGGCCTGCACGTGGAAGAGCGTGGTGATGTTGACGATGTTCCTCCTTTCTATGTTAACCTTAAAATTCATGACATGACCTTACATAATGTCATGTTAGATACAGGAGCATCACATAATCTCATGCCCAAGGTGGCCATGGATGAGTTGGGCCTAGACATTACAATACCTTATAAGGATATTTTCTCTTTTGACTCAAGGAATGTGAAATGCTTAGGTTTGATCAAAGATCTGGTCATATCATTGTCTCAAATCCCATCAAAAAATATGATCATGGAAGTGGTGGTTTCCGACATCCCTCCAAAATTTGGCATGTTGTTATCTAGATATTGGGCTTCCAAGTTGAAAGGAACTTTGAAAATGGACATGTCATATGCTACTATCCTTGTTTTTGGCCAAGAAAGGAGGTTGTACAGAGAAGTGTAGCTCAAGTACATGGTGAGTAGAAAAACTCAACCAAATAATCATCCTATTTACTCTATTGATACTGAATTTGGTTCCTCTATTTTCTATAATAACTTGAGTTTTGAAGAGGGGAAGCCAACAACTGTCATGGTTGTCAAAGACAAAACTAAGCATCGAACAAAGGAAATTATAAATAAGAAAAACAATGCAGAGGATGAAATGTGGAATATGAGTTTTGATGGAGATGCTAGTAGGGAAGGAGTTGCAGTTGGTGTGTGGATTAACCTTCCCAAGGTGGGTACAAAACTCTATTCTTACAAGCATGTTTTCATTTGTACCAATAATATGGCCGAATATGAGGCATTGATTTTGGGATTGAAGACTTTAAAATAATTGGATGCTAGAAGGATAGTTTTACATGGGGATTCTGAGCTTGTCATTAACCAGGTAAAAGGTATATATCAGTCCAAGCATCCTAGAATGACAGCATATAGGAATTTAGTGCTTGATATTCTTGAAGAGTTTTCAGAATACAATTTATCAGTGATTCCTAGGGGAAAAATCAAATTGTTGATGCTCTGGCTACTTCAGCTTCGGTTTTCAAAATTTCAATTTTTGCTAATAAAAAGTATGAAATTGAAATCAAACATAGGATAGCGGTACCTGATAACATTAAATATTGGCAAGTATTTGAAGACGACAAACAGGTAGAAAGATTCCTTCAAATGAGTGATGAATTTGCTAATGTAAATATTGATTATGAGTGTTGTTGTGAAGTGAATGAAGACACAATTGTGTTCAACAATAATGACATTTTTCAGAATTAGATTGCTGGAAGAGATATAGTGCAGCTGAAAAATAACATTATTCCCGAAGGTTTGGTCCCATTGGAAAATATTTTTGACAACAATGATGTAGTCAAAAATCCTAAAATCACTGCAAACAATGAGGATATAGAAGATTGCAACATTAGGACTCAAGGAGACCCCAAGATCATGAAATTGGAGAAAACGCTCAGTCCATAAATCAAACAGAGGTATATCAACCTTATGAAATACTTCCCTGATGTCTTTGCATGGATTTATGAAGATTTGAAGGTCTATGATACTAAGGCAAATCAACATGTAATTCCCATCAAGGATGATCATAAAAATTTCAAGAAAAAGTTTAGAAGAATCAACCCTCTATTGTTTCCATTGATTGAAAAGGAGGTAAGGAAACTGTTTGATGGCAAGATTATTGTGTCCTTAAGATTTTCCAAGTGGGTGGCTAACCTAGTGCCTGTCAGGAAGAAAAGTGGTGAGATAATATTATGTGTAGATTTTCAGAATCTAAACAAGGTGTCTCTCAAAGACAATTATCCACTTCCTAAGATGGATTACATCCTACAGAAGGTGGTGGGATCTCAGAAGATGTCAATGCTTGATGGTTTTTCTAGATACAACTAGATTACGGTGCATCCAGATGACCAGGAGAAGACAACTTTTTCAACACCTTGGGGCATTTTCATGTATGCGAAAATGCCTTTTGGGCTTATGAATGCCAGAGCGACTTTCCAAAGGGCCATGGAAATATTCTTTGTCTATGAAAAGGATAAGTTTATTGTGATTTAATTGGATGATATCACTATATTTTTCAGATTCCGATGATCAACATCTCAAACATCTAAGAAAGTTTTTCCAAAAATGTAGAAAGTTTGACATCTCATTAAATCCAAAAAAATCAAACTTTGGAATGCAAGAAGGAAATTTGATCAGACACATCATTTCGAAAGAAGGAATAAAAATAGACCTCAACAGAGTGGAATAAATTATGAAGATCGACACTCCCAGGAGCAAGAAAGAGGTACAATCTTTCCTAGGAAAAGTAAATTTTTTGAGGAGGTTCATTCCCAACTTGGCTGAGATCATAAAGCATATCACAAATATGTTCAGGAAAGGAAATGAAATAAAATGGAATCCTAAGGATACAAAGTATTTTGAAGATATTAAAGTGGCGCTAACCAAAGCTCCAGTGTTAGACAACCCGAATTTTGCAAAAGATTTTATCTTGTTTTCGTTTTCCTCATAACACACTATTGCTAACGTTTTGTTGCAAAACGATGATCACAACTTTGAAAAAAACATAGCTTATTATAGCAGGACATTTAGAGACTCCCCACTAAGGTATGGCATCATGGAAAAACAAGCATATGCCTTGGTGAAGGCCCTTAAAGAATTCAGAACTTATATTTTACATTCCCATGTTATTGCTTACATGCCTAGCAATTTTGTAAAGGATATTTTGACTCAACCTGATCCTGAAGGGAGAAGGGGGATATGGATAGTAGTAATGTTGAAGTATGACCTCGAAATAAAGCTTACAAAGATGATTAAGGGTCAAGGGCTTGCAAAATTAATGACATAGTCAAATTGTGATCTTCTGGGAATCAATTTTATTGTTGATTTGTCAGAAAAATCACAAGAAGAAGAAGTCCCACAGATATCCTAGAAGTTCCTTGATTATCCTTGTGTTAGCGTCCGAAGTCACCCCTGGATTGCAGCAGGAGCAGAGCCCGATGCCCATCAGTTTTTGTCACGATTTTTTTAATGGGGTGATCGATTGGAAGCCAACTCAAGACGGTGTGGTTCTAACTCCAAAACTAGGCCAGGTAGGCRTGGGCAGGTGAGGTCTTAATCAAACTTCAGACAGTAAGTTGTAGTAAGGGTGAGTAGGGGGAAGACTTGTATCAGAGAGGTGCAAAGGTCTGTCGTAAACATCAGGTTTCTAACATGCTGCGGGAGAAGACATCTAAACGCAAGATCTTCTTGCATTCAAATGAAAAACGTCGGAGAATACAACAATGCAACAATAAATCCTTTATCATAACATGATTGCAATAATTCGCACGAATCAGTCGCTCACGAACTCTCTCAGCATAAGATGAAAATTAGATGGAGTAAGAAAGACTGTCTGTCATAAAACAAGAAATCTCACATACAGATGCATAACCAAAGAACTAGAGTGTGTTAAAACTTTACAATCGGGAGCTTTGCTCAACCATCGATCCTTACAAAAATGGCGAAAACGCCTACATATACTCCAAAACAACAACATCAGCAAAAACAAGACGCTACATTAAAAACATTGCGTCTGCATGTCTTTTGACAGTCTGCCCATGYAGACTCAGGATGATCGTGTGCCTATGATAGACGCTACCTTAACTTCGCATGGCCTTTGCAGGGGAGGTAGCCGAAACATTAAAGGCCAAAATGGCATGTGCAGACTTCTCTGTCTAATCGAGGAATTCGGCATGGCTTCTTTGGATAATCAGTACACAGAACTCCTTCGAACAGAATGCTTGCCAGACCCTCCATATCTCATATTCAATGAATGAAAGGAGGTTTCAACCATCYGTTTTTTCCTTCATTTACTCCAAGCGGAAACCGGGAGCGAAATCGTATCCGCTGGCATCTGGAAATCATGATGATCCTTTTGGCRACTGGACTCAATGCTTTTGGCCCCTTTTCTTAGCTCTTTTGTTTCCCAAATGACCACGGACCGTGACCCTKCTTTTRTTTCCATAGGGGCTTTCGGCGTTCACGAATAGGAAGGAGTTGATCCTTGCTTATCATAGTTGCAATGGGAGAAACACCGAGACGGCTCAATTGGGTGCCATGCGTCCTCCAAATTTGATGGTCCTAAACTCTCCCGACGCTGCTGTGGACCCTAGGTCCTGGACGCTCTCGTTACTTCACGCATCGGGGATATGAGGGAGATGCTACTTGCGCTTCGAAACCGCAATGGACGAAAAGGCGGGGAGCCTAATTGCACGCCAGGTGTCCGCTTCAGATGGACGACTGAGACTGCCCCTTGATACTGTGGGCCCGACTTTGGGTGCCATCGACGCTTTGGGGTTCGGGGTTTCGAAATGTACAACGACATAAAACCTTCACCCCTTGAATTCGCGACTGTCGAAAAGCCGACGCGACTGGATCTCGCGCCATGCGTCCCTCGGATGGACGAATGTTATTCTTCCCTGCATATAATATGGGCGCGATCTATTTGCGCTAATATCAGTGCAACTTTACTATCCGCGATTTCCCGCTAACCGTCGATCTTCTCTTATGAAAGGATATAGACCGTTGTCAATATAATTTCGCTCTCTTACTGGCTGGAAGCTTGAAACGAGATTCTTCCATGCTGCGCTTGGGTGCTCCTCGTACAACTTGCAGACCCGAATACTCTTGTGCCTAGGACAAGAAATGTCACTAACACCTTGGTATGTTGATGTTATTTATGTATTAAGAAACTTTCAAGATCCTCCCAGATTGAGAAAAACCAAAGCCATATTTTTGAAGTTGAAAGCAACAAAGTTTTGCATTATGGACAATTCTCTGTATTGGAAAGATCCAGGTGGGATCTTACTAAATTGTTTGTTGGAGGAAGAAATGAAAAAGGATATTAAAGAGTTTCACAAAGGTGATTGTAGGGGACATCATTATTGGAAGACCATTGCACACAAAATATTGAGGGCAGGGTTCTATTGGCCTAGTATTTTTTCCGATGTATACAAGGAAGTTTCCAGCTACCATGAATGCCAGATCTTTGATGGAAAAAGAAAGATGCATCCCCTACCTTTAAATCCTATCCTTGTTGAAGCACCATTTATGAAATGGGGCCTTGATTTTATAGGATAAATTAATCCGCCATCCTTAGCTCGGCATAGGTGGATACTGACATCCACATAATACTTCACCAAATGGATTGAGGCGGTCCCCACAAGGGAAGCTACTGATACTGTCATCATTCAATTTTTAGAGAGTAAAATCTTGTCTAGATTTGGCTGTCCAGTCAAGATCATTATTGACAATGCAATGACATTCAAATCTAAGAAGATGGAGAAATTATGCCGTGACTATAACATAACTATGGGCCATTCCACAACTTATTACCCACATGGTAATGGGTTGGTTGATTCATCTAACAAAATCTTGACCAGGATTATTAAGAAGCTTCTGTAGGAAAACAAGAAAGCTTGGCACAAAATATCATCTATGTGTTATGGACTGACATAATCACCACTAAAAGGTCTATCTCCACGTCACCTTTTCTGATTGTATATGGAACAGAGGAAGTTTTTCCTACCTCATTGAGATTGTCAGTGAGGAGATTGTTGCAAGAGAAAGAAGTTGAACCAAACGATGCTCTAAGGATAATAAACCAATTGGTCCATGCACAAAAAATGAGAGAACATGTCCTCAATAAATCACAACTGCACCCAGATAAAATGAAAATAATTTTTGATAGACACACCAAAGAAGATGATTTCAAGGTGAATGATTTGGTACTAAAGTGGGATGAGAGAAATGAAGACAGAGGGAGGCATGGGAAGTTTGATCATCTCTGGATGGGACCATTCAAGATTGTTGCATATCATGGGAACAATGCTTATTTTCTGTAAGAGTTTAATGTAGATCTTATTAGCGGGGGACCTGTGAATGGCAGGTTTCTTAAACATTATCTTGTTTAGAAAAAAATTTCAATCTCTTCATGTCATTGTAAATAACCATTTTTATTTTTAGATAAAGCATTATGAATCAGTAATCAACAAAAAATTGAAGCCCAAAGTGAAGGCCTTAATTTTATGATGAATTTAGTCATAGTTATGTCAAGAGGGTCTGGAAACGAGTTTGTTTTGTCATTTTAGAGTCTTTGAGTCAAATAAAGCCCAGTGATCAGGCACATGGTCTATTGTTCATAACTACCTCACTGGGAGGGTAGCACCCCCATTGGAGCCAGTTGTTAGCACCGAATCATAGAAATGTTAATCACATCTCATCATCGATGTTATTAAACATATGCATAAAAACCATGATACATCAGTCAATAGCTCAAAGACATTACAAAAACCTGCAATACAAGATTGGAGAAAAAGACAAGACGTCCTATTGGGCTAGTATCCACAAGAAAAGGAAATTTTCCAGGAAGATTTCATCCAAGCCATGTAAGTGAGGTGATGTGGCTAGGGGATGTCCAGACATGTGGGTGCAGTGAGGGTCAAGGATGCACAATGTTATCTGTGGGTGCCTTTGTAGAAGGCGAGCTGTACCTATCATGGATGCATTTTTTCCAAGCCCGTTTTTGCCTGTATTCTTTTATTTGCTTTTTCTTTTTATTCAAGGGCTAACTAGAGGACACTGCCTTGGCATGGTGACCAAAGCTGACAGTGTTACCCACAATTACTTTCACAGAGATGAGAAGTATGGCTCGTGATGAGACCCCCTTTCCCTTGGCCTTGGAACCAAAGGTCACTGCCCTGGCGTGGTAACCAAATGGTGGCAATGTCATACTGCTAGGTACCCATGAACCTAATAGGCTAGCTCGTGATGAGACCTCCTATCCTTTAACTAGATCTTGTTTGTTATTTTTCGGGTCCCTCCTGTTTCTTGCTGAGAGGATTTTTATTGCCTTCTCGGGGATCCCTAGGCGAAGCATCTCAAGGTTTCATTTTAGGCTTTTGTCTTTTACCAGCTACTTTTACCTTTTGGACCTTTAGCCCCTTCTTCCCACGAGATAAGGTGAAATCCTACAAATAGGTCAACCCAATGCACAGACAAGGGGAATGGGATAAATGAGCGGGAGACAAGATGAAACAATGGTGCTATGATGGGAGAAGACGATGGCTCTTCAGAAATTCCCTAGTGGCAAACCAAAACCTATGGGCACAGGCTTGCTAGGGCACCCTGTCAATTCCCCCAATCATGGTCAAGTGAGCCAATGTAAGATCCAAGTAGTTTCTAGAGATAAAAGGAATCAGATGCATATATTTAAAGGCTTCAATGATCAAAAGTGACCCATACCATGATACCTGGACCAATTACCTCATGGAGAAAAAACCTCTTCTAATACAGGACCAAGTCGATGGTGATGGATGTTGATGTTGCTGACAAGATAAAGCTAATGGAAGAAGAAAAGGATGGGCCCTCCAGGGCCATGCTCAGGTCAATCCTGCTCTTGGTACTCCATGTCTAGGACATGTGGGCCTCGAGACATGATCTCCTAGTTATCCCTAAAAAGTGGGGATAACAAGACCATTACCTATTTATCCTTTTTCCACTCAAATCTTCCTTTACCAGTCATTGATTTCTCTTGTTTTCAAGGGGTTGACTCCATAGCCCAAAAAGTGTTATACTTCCTTGCCAGCAAAACTAGCAAAAACTTTCTCAAACATCTAAATCTAGCCGTCAATCCAAAGTTATTATCTATCAAAGACTAGGTCTTAGAGAGATCCTTCTCTAGATTGGGAAGGTTAGTATCCAGTCTTAAAGTTGGTTTGTAGGTTACCTTGGTAGATAGTTCTCTTCATCCCAACAATTTACCTGGTGTTAATACATGGCTAGGCCTCCAAAGGCCACATGTCATTCATCAAATCCTTTTCCTCATGGTTCAAATAATCCATCCTACAAAACATGACATATTTCCTCATCACCACTCAAAACCCCCTCAAGCATGACGTCAAGCCCCTTAAGGTGACATTTTTGGCCTCCAAAGCAAGTCATTTGAATTGTGAGGGAATGGTGAGGTCATCCAAGGTGTCTTCTAGGCCTCCAAAGGAAATTCATCGTGATCCGACATGTGGGCCCTTGGCATCCAACCTTTGGGATTCAAGCCCCATGGAAGCCCAAGCTAGGCTTGTTCCTCCAAAACTTTCCACTAAACAAGGTCCTGCAAAACAAATGGGTACGCCCTCAAAGGATATCAAGTCAAAATATCATGGAAAGTGATAACCACATCTAATAAACAAGGCACCTAAACATGTGCATTAAAACTACCTCATCAAATTAAACAAGTGCTCAAAGACCCTATGCAATTGACCAAGTTTAGGTATGGGGGGGTGTCATAAAAGTCCTATTTGGTAGACCAAATTCCTCAATTAGGGGATGCTCGAAAGGATGCCCCTTCAAGGTCATGTAGTGGATGATGGGGTGGATAGGGGGTTAGAATTCATAAGTCAATGATTTTTATGACACACAAGGGCTCGTATTATCTCATTCCTTTGTAGAGGGTGTGTTGCATCTTCATCCTCAGTGCAAGATTTTTCCAATCCCACTTAATTCCATTTATTAATTGACTAATGATCCAAACATGTGTGCACTCCCAATAGTGAATCGATTATTGTGGGGGGCAGTAACGCAGTTTCACTTGAAAGAAGACATCCACAAAGGGCCATATGGGTAACCATCAAAGCGTTATAATGCACTAGTGTTAGTCTTTCATTCAAGAGGGATATTTATTATGTGTTTGATCTTTTTTAGGCCTTCAATTCTTTTAAGATAATCAATTCATCGTTCTCAAGACCTGTCTAGGCGAGCATCTAGAAGGTTTATATTTTAGGCTTTTATATTTTCCAACAACCATCCCCCTGGGCCTTCTTCCCCTTCTTCCCATGAAATGAGGTACATCCCTTCTTGGGTCACTAAATTCAAAGGGATTAGAAGAGGACAATGTGATGGAAATGCAATGAGATGAAAGTGATAAGTATGGTTGGGAATGGTATGATAACCCCTCAAGGGACCCCCAGTTGCATCCCTTCCCCAAAAGTTGGCCACTTACTAGGAAATCAATGACAGTCACCAAGGTGAAACATGGTCAAAATCATAATGTCCAATCATGAATACTACAATAAAAAGTAGCTTCAATACAACATGCTTAAATTACTCAAATATTAAGGTGATTACCTGCCACAATACCTGACTTGTACTGCATGGAGAAAGACCCATGTGCCTTCCAAAAGCTAGCTAGTGAGGTGGATGCATTGACGATGGATCCAAACTGTGGTTATAGAGAGGGTTTCCATATGAAAAAGTGGACACGTCTAGTCATGCGGTCTCTCGACACTCCATATTTGCAGCCTGAGGGCCTTGAAACATCATCTCCATATTTATCCCACAAAATGGGGATAACCTGAGTTCCTCCTCAACCCAGAAAAAAACAAGAGTCAAATATAAAAAAATGAGAGAATAATGAGAGATGTGTTGGGGGAGACGATGGAGATGACCCAGCTCATGCTAATGTTGATAGGACTCATGTTGTTTCACAACCTAAAAGAAAGTGAAGCTCAAGTAATAAAGGATCTCATAATTCTAAAGTCCCGAGAGATATTGTTGATATGTAAATGGATAGTACCAATGTGCCTTACTAGGTAGCATTGTGAATTGTTGAAATTCAACAAATAGTAGAAGAGTTGTCCTAAGAGGGACCAACTAAATTTTAATAGAAATCTTTGACATTGCATAATTCCCAGTACAATAAGGAGGAAAGAAAATTGAAAATAGAGAGAGTTCACATCAAGGACAAGAAAATAACACAAAAATGGAATCCAGAAGTGGACATTTCAAGATTTGGACCTTCAAGACTCCTCAAATTACACCTTACCAAAAGAGATGATCTTGCATACTCAATCTTAGAGCATGAGCTAGAAAATATTAGGTTAAAGAAAAGAATAAGCAAACTAGAGGACACCCAGATTCCTAAACCTTTGTTCGCAAAACCATTGGCCATCATTGGTCTAGACCAAATGCTATAGGATACACCGGGGAAATTAACCCAAATGAATAAGGCCACTAAGTTGTTGAGCTAAATAAGAATGTATCTCACAAAGAATATTAATAAGAGGCTCAATATTATTTTAGAAGCTTTGGAAGTCATTAGTAATATGAGGAATTTATCACAATGGATTGCTTATTTTGTTGAGTATTTGCAGAAGGATTTAGAGAATAATGAATTATTTTACAAAAATGATTAAGTACTTTTATCGCCTAGGTGTCAAATTGAAGTGACTTCAATAGAAATAAATAGGATCTTCCTTCAGAGTGTAGATTAAAACAAGTGAAAGTAGGTTGGTTGGTGAGGATACAAATGCTACAAGACTCAATTTTCAATTGTACAAAAATTGAAGATAAAAGAAGTACCTCATTCTTTAAGTCACTTGAAATTGTTAAAGATCTTGAGGTCCCAAAAATAGTAAAGGAATCTATGGTTTTAACCAAAGAGTAATTAGAAGAAAATCTTAACACAATAAAAACTTCATGGGCTAGTGAGTTTAACAACCTCATTAGCTTTCTTGAAGAAGAAATAAAAATATGGTAAGTTACCTTTATGGATGATAACATAGACCACTTGTCATTGGTACAACAGTTACACTTCGAATTTAAAGCAATAGAATATGAACTACTCTCGCTTTGAGTTAAATAGGACATTACAGTTCTGCAAATGAAGGACTACATTGAACATTGGCTCAAAAGATAATTAACACAAATAACTAATTTTGAGTAACTTCCAAGAAGTAGTTATACCAGAACGGTTTGGCCAACAACTACATATATGTGAATACCCAGATGGAGTAGAGAGAGAGGATCCATCCATTCATCATTCCATTGCTATTTTTGTGAGTTTATTTCTTTTTCAAAGCATTTCCCTTATGTCTTCCCAGTCTGTGAATCATCCGACTTTATTGGTTTACTATTTAATTGTAAATTTGATTCCTGATTTCATTTCTTTCCTTCTTATAGGTTACCGTTCCTATTTTTTTGGTCCATGGGAACCCCATCCTAGTACATTTGGACAAATGCATTTATTTTATCATTTAAGTATCATGAATATTATGTCATGCGATAGGAAAACATCTTATTCAAACTTGAACATCAATTTGTAATATTGTTTACTCTCGCAAAGAGCTATTCCGAGAGTTCATAACATTTGTGGTTTCTAAATTTTATATAAGCATGAGATATCATGTAAGTTTCTCCTATGCATCTTGTGATTTTAAATGAATGAAATCATTTAAAGCTTCTTGTTTTTGGACCATCAATTTTATTTTCGGTCTATGAGTCTTTCTTCAAATTCTTTTCTCATTACTTAAATGAATGTGTTGGTCCTAAGATTGATTCTAAGTCTCAAAGAATAATGTCAGGCATCAGGAATGTTTAAAGAGAATATTTTAAAGAGTGCTTTTCATACCTTTAGTTATACGGGAAATGATCCTTAAATTAAATTAATAATAGGACCAGACTGAGGCTGTATTCCGTTGTCTGAGTCACAATTTTAATATCAAATGGAGTGAATGAAACTTAGAGAACTGTTAAACAAAGTGAGGCATCAATTGTAAATGGATCTCACTTTGTTTGCAGTAGAAGAAAAGTAGAGAGTGCACCCTTGAACAAGATATGAAATGCAGTATTTCAAATAGCTTGCATGTCGTGCTTTACTTATAGTAAATACAGAGGAAAAACTGCTTACTTGATGAATTGCTGATATAATGTGATTAGAGTAGTTGTGATACTAAATTTCAATCAATCACTTATCAAGGAATTTCATAAGGAAATTTATAGGTATGGAAATACAAGAGAAACACACAACTCAAAATGAATGAAAATTAGAATCTCTGTCTGCACTTGTATTAATACTAAAAAAGGAGTGTTTTCCCTATTACATCCACCAAGAAACAACCCACGTTGGGCTTGAAGCCTCCTCGTTTATATCTAAAATATATCTATTTATACAAAATTTGTCTAAACTCAAAAACCGTTGGACTTCATACAATATCCCCCAAAAATAGAATGTAATTTGAATGAAACAATAGTAGGAAGATATTGTTTGAGTTGGTGCTTTCATATGGCTCTTCATCTGCTTGCAAACGTGCTCGTTTTCCTTTTTTCTTTGAATTGTGAACAAATGTCCATTGAGGCCACCATAATCATTTTTTTACTGTCCTCGTCATCTGATTTCCTTTCTATCTGTTCTTCGGATGCGTTTACTGGAAAAAGAATATCAATTGAAAATATGGGGAGGATTGATAATGTGACAAGTAGCTCAGCGTTGGCTCGTCATGTGATGGCTAACAATTGGGAGAAAGAGTAACTGCTCATGAATATGATGACGTGGGGACAAGTGTAGGTGGTGAGGTAAACAAGGTAACTGATGTGGAAGGTGTGACAGGCTGGAGGGTGAACGAGGTAACTGATGTGGAAGGTGTGACAAGCTGGAGGGTTAACGGGGTACATGACGTGGATGACAGGTGTTTCTCCAGCATCCCTTTATGTTCCTCTGTTTTTTGGCGGCGTGAGGGAGTGGTTTGAAGTAACCTTCTTTTCATCCCGCAATGCACCTGGTGATGTCAAGTACCCCAGAGAGAAAACTATGGTTTAAATTGTGGGAGCACCTTTCGAAATTAAACCACGCGCAACTTCTCCCCCCACAATTGCTCTCATCCGCTGATATCCACGATCCATTAGAATCCAACTGTCTATCTTCACAAAGTGAGATAAGCACCCAAAGTTAAGCTGAGGTCACAACTCTTGGTCATATGTAGAGAAGATAGTAAATTTCGTGCAATTCTTGTTTGTCGATCTGAGCGGGGGACATGTGTCAGATGATCCCCGTATTCTGCTATTTCATACTTCGGAAGGAGGAAAGAAGTGTTGAGTAAATAACTCTCGAAGACCCAAATCCAATCTAGATTGTTGATCGAAGTGGAAACATGGCAAGAGATCCTGTACTTCAGAGACTTATCACTTCATAGATTTGCACCTCGGAATGCCTGAAACCCGGAGTTCCGAAGTAAATATTCGTTGTTGAAATCAAGAGGACACGTGGCAGGAGATCCTGCACTTCGACGGATAACCATTTCGAAAGAAAGACAGATGTTTGAAGCGAGAACTCATGAAGTCCTGAAGCCTGGAGTTCATCTGGACCATTGATCGAAGTTGACACATGTCGACAGATATGACACTCTGGAAGGTTTGTGGTGTTATTCATTTCAGAACACCTGAAGCCTGGAGTCCCGAAGTAAATCCCAGCCGTCTAAATCAAAAGGAAACACAACGCCAAATCTCTCACTTCGGGGACTTAGCACTCCATAATTTTTGCGAAGTTAAGCATCTTGAAACGCCCGAATCCTAGAGTTTCGAAGTAAATCTCAGTCGTCCAAATAGAAGGACACGTGACGCCAGATCTCTCACTTCGGGGACTTAACACTTCGGGAGGTTTGCGATGTTAAGCATCTCGAACGCCCGAAGCCTGTAGTTTCGAAGTAAATATCCGTCGTTGAAATCAAGAGGACACGTGGCAAGAGATCCTGCACTTTGAGGATATCCACTTCAAAAGAAAGCTGGATGTGTGAAGCGAGAACTCCTGAAGCCCAGAGTTCCGAAGTAAATCCTCACCATTGAAATCAAACGGACACGCGACATAAGATCCTTCACTTTAGAGACTTAGAACTCCAGAGATTTTGTGCTCCCTTTTCTGTCTATTTAGCCCCTTCCCTTCTATATTTGGTCATTTTCTTAGTTTATCCAGCTTTCGAATTGATTTATCGTTCCAATAGATTCATCAAGTTTTCTTGCAACTTTTAGCGGTGAAAAAAATTAGCCTGCATGTAACAAGAGAAATCTGTAAGCTCCTCACTTAACAAAACTGTTAATTGTGAATGGTAAAATAATTTTGAAATTCGAAGAGCTTGTATAGATCTATTTACAGAGAGATTATTAAAAAAGTCTGATGGAATTTGTTACCTGACAAATCATAGTAATTATTCAAATTGTTAACTTTAGACAATCACAAACATCATTAACAATGTAAGAGGGAAAAAATATAAAGTTCAAAAAAGCTCAAAATTATACGTGTTCCAACATAATGGATGTGGTTATTCCAAGTGAGGTTATTGTTTTTCTGCTATAATTTATTTTCTATATTTCCAGTTAGTTTTCCACTTGATCCACTCATAGGTGTAGACATAATAAATTTTAAATCTATTGTTTGAATGAGTGAGAAAGATGAATACCACCTCTATAAAATTGAAGAGGATATCTTGATCACTCTTTATAAGAATACCCTATGAGGTTGATTCTTATCCCTAATAGGAAAAGAGATCAACACTACCTTGTCAGAATATTTTTCTGCATTTTGGATATGCTTCCAATATTTCACTGTATTCAAGCTCGTGGTGGAAACTTATCCTCCCATGGCTAAACTTTTACCAAAAGTACAGATGGAGATCCAGGCTAGACTAAATTTGGCTCAATCAACTAGTTAACTAGGGTTTTGTCATTCAAGTGGATTTTATCATCATTTTTAGAAATCTGTCAATCATTTCAAATCTATCCCTAGCCTACACAATCCCATCCCTATGGCTCCCTGATGCCACTTTCTTGCCAACGAATGATATGGAGGAATTTACGAGGAGAATAGATAGATAAAAGGGGAACCAATGGATGTGGCACAAGTAATTTTGGTTGCATTCCAAATATAGATATATAGTGTTTCATTCCAAAGGTGCATCAATTCTAGCTTTGTGTACTTTTTATTCAATTTAGGTGCATACATTATAAAATGATCCAAATTTTACCACTATTTTAACTACTAAATAAGGAGGTTAGTTAGTTAGAATAATGTTTTATAGTCAATAAATTTTTAAAATTCATCATCATTAATTAATTAGACTCTAATATCATTCACTTTGTTTGTGTATATGCTTACCCTCCATATATTTCAATGATATCTAGTGTGGTAGTCTAAAGATAATTTTTTTCTCTCTTATACTTTATGGATTTCTCTTTAAGAATTGGTGGCGTCTTCATGACATGTAACTCATAGTGGTTTATGTGCCCCCTGTTGATTAAGGTTGGTTGTCATTGATGTCAACCCTTGAAGAAAGACCCATAGCACAAAGGTTTGAGTAATGGA
>JZKD02S1314760.1:823733-834791 GCA_000966675.3 Picea glauca
TCCTTCGGCATGGACAAGGTCCATTACCTAGGCTACATCATTGATCAACATGGCGTACATGTGGATCCAGCCAAGATCCAAGTCATCCGTGACTGGCCAGCCCCAACCACACTCACTGAGCTTCTAAGCTTCTTAGGCCTTGCCAATTTCTATCGCAGGTTTGTGTTGGGATTCTCCCATATTGCATGGGCCCTCTATCAAATAACTAGGGGTGGTGGTAAGGAAAAATTTGCATGGGGCCGGCCCCAACAACAAGCGTTCGATGATTTGAAGCAGCGCTTGTGCTCAGCCCCAATACTTTCACTACCAGACCTGCAACAACCCTTTGATATTGAGACTGATGCTTTAGACTATGTTGTGGGTGTCATTCTCATGCAGCACAACCACCCCGTGGCCTATCATAGTGCGACACTATCATATGTTGTCCGTAAGTACCCTACTTACGACAAAGAAATGTACTCCATTGTGCAAGCCTGCTGCCAATGGAGACATTACATTCTTGGGAGGGAGACAGTCATCCACACTGATCATAAGCCACTACAGTTCATGCAGACACAAGGAAAATGCAGAATGACCGCCATCAAAAGTGGTCCACATACTTGCAGCAATTCCACCTCAACATCAAGTATAAAACATGAAGCACCAACCGCGTTGTTGATTGCCTCAGCAGACCACCCGTCACGACACTCACCATAGTTCTAGACTCCTGCGGCCATGAGACCTCTGGATGGCCCCAACTCTATGAGACAGACCCAGACTTTTCCACCACCTACCAAATGTTGGGTGCAAAGGTAGTTGTCGATAATTTCCATCTTCGGGATGGGTTGTTGTGTCGAATGGGCCATATATGTGTTCCATCAAGTGAGCAAGTGAAGTTGATATGGGAATCCCACTACAGCCAGGTGGCATGACACTTCGACGTCGAAAAGACAGTGGCAATGCTACAAAAACATTTCTACTGGCCCAAACTTTGACAGGAGGTCAACAATTATATCAAGTCTTGCACTGCCTACGCTATTGCCAAACCAACCACTAAGAAATAGGGCTTGTACACCCCTCTTCCTACTCCTGAAAAGCCTTGGGAATCCATCTCAATGGACTAAATGTCGGGCCTCCCATCCACCAAGCGGGGAAATGAATGTGTTTTTTTGGTTGTTGATCTCTTTTCTAAGATGGTGATTATGGTTGCTTGCAAGAAGAGCATCACAGCAGAAGACACTGCCAAGCTCTTCTTTGAACGGGTCTTGGTACATTTTGGAATCCCACAAACCATTGTCTCAGATCAGGACAATCGATTTCTTAGCACATTCTGGTCGAGCCTCTGGTCACTGCTGGACACCAAGCTCACCAAATCCACGACCTTACACCCCCAGATAGATGGCCAAACCGAGGTCATAAATCGAATGATCGTGCATATCCTATGCATGTATAATTCCAAGCACCCTCTCACATGGGATGAGAGTCTTCCCTATGTCCAACATAGCTACAACCGAGCCCTGCATAGCTCAACCAGCCACAACCCCTTTCAGGTGGTGTTGGGATTCCAACCATTGGGTCCCATAGATGTTGCACTTCCCCTTGCGATCACCTCGACCGACTCCTCTCCTGCTTCAACTGAAGCCGACAAAGCCACCCGTTTCATTGAGAGGATCCAACACATACGTCAACAGGTTCAGGATATCCTACAGAAGTCCAATGACAAGTACAAGCAGCGCCATGATCAACATCAGGTTCCACATAAGTTTTAGGTGGGCGACAAAGTTTGGTTGCACTTGCAAAAAGAATGCCTTACAGAACCCCATCAGAAGCTTTTCCCACTCCTTTATGGGCCATACACCATCACCAAGGTTGTGGGGTATAATGATTTTGCACTCAACATTCCTCCTTTCCTTGGTCTGCACCCAGTGTTTAACGTGGACCTCCTTCTGCCTTTTTTCCCACCATTATTGGACACCTCAGACTTAGCAAAACAACTGACACCAATAGAGCTCAACCCTGATTGCATACAACAGGCATCCAGTGATCAGATTGTGGACACACATATCAAGGGCACTCGACAACAAAGGATCCAACTTTATTGAGTCATCAAAGTAGGGCAGCTCCTGCACCAAGGCAAGTGGCTCAGCCAGGGCCAAATTTAGCAGAAATTTCCTCATCTGGTGGGGGAACTCAATGCAATGGAGACCATTGCTTCCTAAGGATGGAGGATTGATCCAGGTGGATATCAGTGTCCACCCACCTTTTCCAGCTGGCTCAAAACAACTTTCTCGCAATTTTGATAATTTACTATTTTTTAGCAGTTTTTTGGGTCCTGAACTTCCGGAGCCGTTTTGAGGCCCTAAACGATGTTTTCTGGGGTATGTTGCTAAAATTTTGTGCAACTGTTGTATTCCTTGGATAGATCTTCCCAATGGGCTATCATATGCCTAAAATGGAGATCGTATGCAAAATTTACGACCCCAGGAAGTTGATGTATTGACTTACCCAAACGGGGCCCACATGACTTTTGGCGCTTCATCTCCTAGGGTTAAGTTTTTGGATGTTTAGGGTTTTTGAAACTCATGTTTATTGTAAAAATGCCTTGAGAGCCTCATTGTAATCATCTTCGTGCGAATGAGCGCAGTCGTCACATCTCTTCTCAGAGATAAGCTGCCACCATTCCAGCAAGCTTGTTTTCCGCTGCATTTTACAGTTTCAACTTATTTCCTTATTGAATAGAAAACTAGTTTTACTGTATCTMTGTTATTCTGTGTTAATCATMTGGTAATAATCGGTAGTCATTTCGTTCTGCTCATAAAATCCAGATCAAAGGACTTGGGTACTATTTAATGAGAAGGGTGGATGAGAGTAAAAACAACCCGATCATTAAAAAATAGTCCCCTTCTTGAGGCCCCCACGATCAATAATCAATAATGCATCCCCCTTCTACCCTTCATAATATTTGAAAATGAGATACGCCCTCCTTTAGAAACCCCACGAACAACAAATAAGGCACGACCCCTCTTGATGATTCCCATGATCTGCAATAAGTGGTACACCACCCCTCTTGAAGATCCCACAATCAGGTAATAATGGTACGACCAAAGGAAAAGAGAGGAAGTAAATGATTGCAACTCGTCCTGCACTAAAATGACCTCTGAAAATTCTCCATGATTTGCAAAATTGATGCATCTCCCTTTTGCAACAATGAATCTAGTGAAATATTTGTGTGATCTCTCCTTCTTGATCATCTAGGGTGGATTAGTTTCACCATTTAACCTAATCGTTCAATGGTTTCAGACCCCAGAGCCAAAAAGCTACAAGAGCTCTCCAAAATCCAATTTTAAGAAAATAATCATGAATAATGAGAATGAACTCTCATTTTCACTTTAATACCTGCTTTACCTTTTCTACCCAATTAAATAATACAAAGTGACTTTATAAAGTATTTCTTTGATATTTCTCCCAAACTCACTTTTACTGTCTATTAATTTAATTATTCAATGTCACCATTAATATGAATTTTCGCCCAAATGACATTAAATAATAATATCAATTAATTCCCTTGAACCAACTGTAGCCTATGGGAATTAAATAGGATATTAAGTCCTATTGGGGTGATCAATGGGAAAGGGACATTTCAGTCCTCCCTTCCCGAGATTTCTTGTCCTCGAGCAACTGCAATTTAGGGTGTTGCAAAATTTGATCTCCTTCCCACGTAGAATCCTCCACTAGTAAGTCTCTCCACCTGATAAGATACTCTTTGATCACTCTACTCCTTAATCTCCTCTCCTTGACATCCATAATCTCGTCAGGAATCAATACCAGTTGCCCCTCCTCATCCAGCGGGGTAACTCTGTTGAGGTAGTGACATGTTATCTTAATTCCTTCTTGAGGCAAGACACATGAAAAACATTATGAATATTACTCCCTTGTGGAAACTCAATATTTCAATATACTTCCCTAACTCTTTTAATTACCATGTAGGGACCATAAAAGTGAAGTTTCAACTTTTCTACATTTTTCTTCAGTGACGATTGTCGGTATGCCTACACCCTCAAGAAAACCAAGTCTCCTACCGCAAAACTGTGCTCCATCTTGTGTCTATTTGCATAAATATTTTGTTGGTTCTAGGCAACCTGCAGGTTATCCTTGAGAGTATTAAATATATTATGACACTCCTGTATCCAATCCTTGGCTTTGGGAGCCCTTATATCCACAAACTCCAAATATACAAATGAAGGAGCATCATAGCCATACAATGCTTGAAACGGGGTCATACTAATGGACATATAGTAAGTGGTTTTGTAGAAATTTTCTCCTAGATGCAACCACTTAATCCTTGCCTTTTGTTGTCCTGACACATAGTTACCCAGATACCCCTCAACCCATTTGTTCACAATCTCTATCTGGCCATCCATCTAAGGGTGATAACTAGTACTAGGAGTCAATTGTGTGTCAACCAATCTAAATAGTTACTACAAAAATGCATTTAGAAACTTGTTCTCCTGATCACTGACAATGTAATTAGGCAACCTATGGAGTCTGAACACCTCCTTGAAGAAAAACTCAGCCACCTGCGTTGCCTTGTACTCTGATGAAATTGTGAAGAAGTGATAAAACTTAGTCAACCAATCAACAATCATGTAAATGAAATCCCCGCCATGCACCTTCAGTGGATGAGTGATGAAATCTATTGATACACTCTCCCACTTTTGTTCCAAAATGGGAAAAGGTTGCAGTAATCATGTTGGATGAGTATGCTCAGACTTGTTTTGTTGACAAGTCATGCATTGCCTCACATGTTGCAACACATCATCTTTGAGACCCTTCGATGATAACCTCTCTTTGACCTACCTATAGGTTTTGAAGTATCATGGATGCCCTGCCAATGGCGTATCATGAATATCCCTCATAATCCTCTCCTTAAGTGTGGACTCAGGAACCAAATATATTCGTTCCTTGTAGAAGATAATGGCATCCACCACCATGTACATGTCATCTTGAATGTGACCATCCATCAACTTACAAGCAAACTTATTCTTGGAATATTCCTCCAAAAGGTGAGACTTCCAATCAATTGAAACCTCTATAATGGAACATACTATCGGTTTCCTGGAAAGGGCATCAAGAACAATATTTTTCTTACCCTTCACATATGTCAAAATCATAATCTTGTATCTTGCTAACCCACTTCGGTTGTCTCTCATTCAAATTCTTTTGTTCCATGAAATATCTCATACAATTGTAGTAAGTCTTAACCACAAATCTTCCACCTACCAAATATTGTCTGAACTTCGCCAAAGCATGCATAATGGTCAACATATTTTTGTCGTAGATGGAATAGAGTCTCTCTGGAACCTGATCTTTCGACTCTCAAATGCTATCGAATGTTTATTCTGCATCAAGACGGATCCTATACCCTGACCTAAAGCATCACACTCCAACACAAAGGGCTGAGTGAAATCAGGAAGTGCCAATAATGGACAAGTGCTCATCACCTCAGAGTGCTACCCTCAAGCGATTCATTCGTGTCCCCCTTGTTTTCCTCTTCTTCTGATTCAAGTGATATATTCTATGTCCTCCATATACATTAAAAATCATACAACTCACAAGCTGGTAGGAATACCGGCCCTGATACGACTGTAACATCCCCTCCGTAATTGTTGATGTATTTTTTTGTTTATTTGATTTCAAAACTCTTGTTCAAGACAATTTCATAATAGATTTGGCACACCAAAGGGGTTTTATTGTAATCAACACAAAAAGGAACACTTACATTTATTGCAAATGACAACAATGTCCTTCCATCTATAACAACAAGAAAAACTCAAGAATTACAATATGAAATGTTTGTTTATTTCTGATCTATAAGAAACAACTCTTGGGAAGAAATAAATGTGTTGTAGAATCCCCCTTCTAGACTCCACGAATTAACAAATAAGTGCAGCACCAAATGCATTGAAATGACTCTTCTAATTAGAACCAACAACAATTATTTGGGCACAATTTGATGAGAAGAGTGGATGAGAGTAACAACATCCTGATCCCTCTGAAACGATCCCCTTGTTGAGGCCCCCACGATCAATAAATAATAATGTGTCCCCCTTCTAACCTCCACACGATCTGCAAATGATATGCGACCTCCTTTAGCAACCCCACGAACAACAAATAAGGCATGACCCCTCTTGATGATTCCCACAATATTATATAGGTGGTAAGCCACCCCTCTTGAAGATCCCACAATCAAATAATAATGGTATAGCTAAAGAAAAAGAGAGGAAGTAAATGATTGCAAATAGGCCTGCACTAAAATGACCTCAACCAAACACCCACGAACTCTAAAAATTCCCCATGATTTGCAAAATTGATGCATCTCCCTTCTGCAACAATAAATCCATTAAGAGATCTATGTGATCTCTCCTTCTTGATCAACTAGGGTGTATTAGTTTCACCACTGAACCCAATATCTCAATGGTTTCAGTCCCTAGAGACAAAAAGTTACGAGAGCTCTCCAAAATCCAATTTTGAGAAAATAATCATGAATAATGAGAATGAACTCTCATTTGCACTTTAATACCCTTTTTACATTTTATGCCCAATTAAATAATATAAAGTTAATTTATAAAGTCTTTCTTCAATATTTCTCCCAAACTCACTTTTCCCATCTATTAATTTAATTGTTCAATGTAACCATTAATGTGATTTTTCTCCCAAATGACATTAAATAATCAAATTAATTAATTCCCATGCACCATCGATAGCCTACCAGAATTAAATAGGCTATTAATTCCTCTTGGGGTGATCAGTGGGAAAGGGAAATTACAGTCCTCCCTTCCCGATATTTATTGTCCTCAAGCAAATACAAGTTAGGGTGTTGCAAAATTTGATCTCCTTCCCATGTAGCATCCTCCACTGGTAAGTATCTCCACCTAATAAGATACTCTCTGATGACTCTGCTCCTCAATATCCTCTCCCTTCCATCCAAGATCGCCTCAGGAATAAATACGAACTTCCCCTCCTCATCCAGCAAGGGTAACCCTGCTGAAGTAGTGACCTATTGTCCTAATTCCTTCTTGAGGTACAACACATGAAAAACATTATGAATCTTACTCCCCTCTGGAAGCTCAAGCTCGTAAGCTACTTCCCTAACTCTTCGGATTACCCTATAGGGACCATAAACATGTGGTTTCAACTTTTCTGCGCCACTTTTCTTTAGTGAATATTATTTGTATGGCTGCAACTTCAAGAAAACCAAGTCTCCTACCTCAAAATTTTGCTCCACTCTGTGTCTATCTGCATAAATATTTTGTTGGTTCCGGGAAACCAGTAGGTTATCCTTGAGAGTTTTAAGGATATTTTCACTCTCCTGTATCCAATCCTTGGCTTTGGGATCCTTGTTATCCCTAAAATCCAAATCCACAAATGAAGGAGCATCATAGTCATACAATGCTCGAAACGGGGTCATAGTAATGAAAATATGGTAAGTTGTGTTGTAGCAATGCTCTCCTAGATGCAACCACTTAATCCATGCCTTCTACTATCGTGAAACATAGTTACACAAATACCCCTCAACCCATTTGTTCACAATATATGTCTCGCCATATTTCTAAGGGTGATAACTAGTACTAGGAATCAACTCTATGTCGACCAATCTGAACAACTCCTTCCAAAATGCACTACGAGACCTGTTGTTCCGATCAATGACAATGTACTTAGACAACCCATGAAATCTAAACACCTCCTTGAATAACAAATCTTCCACCTATGGTGTCTTATAATCCAATGAAATTATGAAGAAGTGAGCGAACAGGGTCAACCAATCAACAGCTACGTAAATGCAATCCATGCCATGCACCTTCGGTAGACTAGTGATGAAATCCATTGACACACTCTCCCACTTTTGTTCTAAAATGGGAAAAGGCTGCAATAATCTAGCTAAATGAGTATGCTTAGACTTGTTCTGCTAACAAGTCATGCATTCCCTCACATGTCACAACACATCATCCTTGAGGCCCTTCCATGATAACCTCTCTTTGACCTACCTGTAGGTTTTGAAGTATCTTGGATGCCCTGCCAATGACGTATCATTAATATCCATACTCTCCTTAAGTCTGGACTCAGGAACCAAATATATCCAGTCCTTGTAGAAGATAATGTCACCCACCACCCTATACCTGTCATCCTGAATGTGACCATCCATCAACTCAAAAGAAAACTTATTCTTGAAATATTCCACCATAAGGTGGGACTTCCAGTCAGCTGAAACCTCTGTAATGGAACATATTGTCAATTTTCTAGAAAGGGAATAAACAACAATATTTTTCTTTCCCTTCACATATTCTATGTCAAAATCAGAAGCATGTATATTGTTGACCCACTTATGTTGCCTCTCATTCAGATCCTTCTGTTCTACGAAATACCACAGACTATTGTGATTAGTCCTAACCACAAATCTTCCACCTACCAAATATTGTCTGAACTTCACCAAAGCATGCATAATGGCCAACATCTCTTTGTCATAGATGGAATAAAGTCTCTCTAGTCTCCTGAGCTTCTGACTCTCAAATGTTATTGGATGTTTGTTCTACATCAAGATAGCTCCTATACCCTCACCTGAAGCATCACACTCCAACACAAAGGGCTGAGTGAAATCAAGAAGTGCCAATACTAGATAAGTTCTCATCACCTCCTTGAGATTGTCAAATGCCTTATGAGATTCCTCTATCCACCTAAATTCTCCTTTCTTTCTGATATCTGTCACGGGTGCACCCAAATGTGAAAAAACCTTCACAAAATGCCTATAATAAGTGCAGAATCCAAAAAATCCATGCACCTATGTAAGGGTCTTAGGTGGTGGCCAATCCAATATGGCCTATATCTTTTCTTGATACACCTCCACACCATGTGCATTGATCACATGGCCCAAATAAAAAATCTATATCATGCCAAATTCACATTTTGATGCCTTATCATATAATGATTTCTCCCCCATAATGCTCAATACCTCATCCAACTACCTCAAGTGATCCTCCCATGTCCTGTTGTATATTAGGAGATCATCAAAAAACACCAAAATAAACTTTTGCATCTACTTGTTAAAAATGTGGTTCATGCAAGACTGGAAAGTGGTAGGGGCATTGGTCAACCCAAAAGGGATGACCAAGAACTCATAGTGCACATAATGGCACCTGAAAGCAATATTGTGAACTATCTTATTCTTGACCCTGATCTAGTGATATCCCGATCAAATATCAATCTTCAAGAAATAGACTACCCCATGCAATTCATCGAACAACTCATCGATCCTGGGAATGGGATATCTATTTTTTATATTTTTCTTATTCGGGTATTGATAGTCAATACACATCCTCATACTTCCATCCTTCTTCTTTACTAAGACCATTAAAGAAGTGATTGCGCTAGAACTGGGTCTGATATTCCTCATATCTAACAACTCCTTGATGGCCTTCTCTATTTCATCCTTGAAATTCTTCAGGTTCCTGTAAGGAGTAGTTATCATTGGTTTGGCCCCTTCTTCTAGCTCAATGATGTGTTTGAAGCCTCTGTCAGGAGGTCTCCTTGGAGGAATCTCTCCAAAAATTTGGTCATGTTTTCCCAACAATGACTAAATGTTTACATGATAAAGTTGGCTTCTATCTGAATACTTCTTAGACATAATCAAACACTTTGTTGTGAAAGCTACATCTCCATGCTTGATATTTTTTCCATTTGCTTGGCTAAAACAATCTTAGGAGTACCATTGGCCATGCCCCTCAGAACCACCTTCTTACCATCTGCTGCCCTAAATTCCAGCTCCATTGTTTGATAGTTTTGAGAATGTTTTCCCAAGGAATAAAGCCACTAAACACCCAAGCCGACATTATTGTATGTCATTTCAACTACATAAAATTCATATGTCACTATGTAGTTTCCTAACGTCGCATCCAACCGCGAGACCTTATGTGTGCATATCATATTGTATCCATCAACTATCATTACACTAAATCACTCAAAATATTTTGTAGGAATGCCTCTCCTAGTTGTCAGATATGAGTCAATGAAGTTATGGGTTGCCCCACGGTCAATCAAAAATGTGACACGTTGTCCTCCATGGATTTTGAAAGTGTGAAATCTAGGAACACCTGATAGAGAAGCAATATTCCCACCCTTAACCTCCTCATATGGTTTCTCATCATCCAAATCGCGTGCTTATTTCATTGTGCTTCTCATGCTTCCTCCTCCCCATCATTATCTAAAAGAACCTCTATGGAATGCACCTTACCCTTACCCATGCACTTGTGACTAGGTTCCCAAGGTTCCTTACAGCTGAAACAAATTTTCTTCCTTCTCAACTCTCTACGAGCCTCATTATCCAACTTATCTCTCCCTTGCCACTCCTTCTGGAAGGGTTTCTTGTCTTTGTTTCTTTTAGGAGGGAAAGGTTTAGAATATTAGAAAAACAGGATAATGGATCAATAAAATAAAACAAATGCAGAAATAAAACACAGAAGATACACAATACAATAGAGACATAGATATATGTGGTTCACCCAGTGTGGGATACATCCACTAGAGAAATCACTAGGTCCTTCCTTTATTATTATCCAACAAATGAAGGGATACAACCTACAACACACCCACTGTAACTTCCTCTTCTTTCTCTCATAGTCTCCTCTCTCAGAATACAATATTTGCAATGATCCATAGCTGCAATACATTTCTCTCATAAAAGAGGGTTTTCCTTCTAGGGAAAAAAGCCCTAACATAACTTCTACCGTCAGATATGCGACCTTATAATGAATGGTCCAGATTTACAATGAAATTACAATATACATTTACAAGGAAATTTTTCCTTTGAGGGCCTACTTTCCCTCGGACCTCGCAGACGGGGTAACCCCCCTATGAACTCCCCCGCGTGGAGGAGTGTACATTCTTCCAGGGTGTAAAGTATTCATGGGGTATAAACACAATTGAAAACAAAGACCTCTAAATCAGGAAGATAATCAGGCTCCACAACCAACAATCTCCCACTTGGAGACTGATCTCAACAACTCCACCGTTGTTGTATCTGTTGGA
>JZKD02S1314760.1:836050-857676 GCA_000966675.3 Picea glauca
CTTCTCTATGTACTCACCCTGAGACAATGTCAATTTGTGATTTTTCCTATCTCTTGTTATTCTCATACCAAGGATTTTCTTTGCAGCACCCAAATCCTTCATCACAAATTAATTACCTAATTTCTTCTTGAGCACATTTATATCATGCATATTAGACCCTACAACAAGCATGTCATCTACATACAATAGAAATATAATATAGCTTCCATTTTCTAGCTTTTTAGAATAAACACAGTGATCATAATGACATCTACTATAACCTTGTTCTGTCATAAACTTGTCAAACTTCAAATACCACTGCCTTGGATCTTTCTTTAGGCCATACAATCTCCTCTTCAACCTGAATACCAAATTCTCCTTCCCTTTGACCTCATACCCTTGTCGCTACTGCATATAAATATCTTCCTCCAAATCCCCATGGAGAAAATTTGTTTTTACATCTAACTATTCAAGATGCAAATCTTCTACTGCCACAAGACTTAAAATAGTCCTAATTGAAGTCATATTAACAATAGGAGAAAATATTTCATCAAAACCTATACCTTTATTTTGTGCAAACCCCTTTACAACAAGTCTAGCCTTGTACCTCTTTTTTCCTCCATCTTCTTCCTTCAACTTGTAAACCCATTTATTCTGCAATTCTCTTTTTCCTGCAAGCAACTGAACCAAGTCCCAAGTCTGGTTATTTACCAAGGAATCCATTTCCTCTTTCATGTCTTGCTCCCACTTCTTTTTGGTGTCTACCTGCATTGCCTCTTCATAACATTTTGGTTCACTAGAATCAGTCAACAATAAATAATACAATGAAGGAGAGTATCGTTCAGGGGGTCTACTTAACCTGGTAGATCTTCTAACAACACTTGTAGGAATTTGAGGTACCTGCTACTCCTGTTGTTGTACATTTTGATTTTCGGGTTCCTTTGGAATTTATTTTTCAGTGATATCATCAAGCATTGTGTATTCTGGTTTTTGTTTTTCTTGTTTCTTTCCCTGCAACTGATATTTGTACATGACCTTCTCATTGAATATGACATCTCTACTCCTAATGATTTTGTTATTTTCATAATCTCATAAGTGATAACCAAAATCATTAACATTGTATCCAATAAAGGTACAATTCTTGGATTTTGCCTCAAGATTTGTTCTATTTTCTTTATCAATATGTACAAATGATTCACAACTGAAAGTCTTCAAAAAATAATAGTTTACCTTTTTACATGTCTATGCCTCCTCTAAAATTCTACCATCCAAAGAGATTGAAGGTCCTTTTTTTATTAAGTAAACAATAGTATCTGCAACATCTGCCCAGAACTGTAAGGGAAAACCAACATGCAATCTCATACTCCTTGCATGCTCCATGATTGTCTTGTTCATCCTTTCTGACACACCATTTTATTATGGTGTTCCTGGAACTGTATTCTCTCTACGAATCCCATGGTATGAACAGTAATCAATAAACTCCTTGCTGCAATATTCACCTCCATTGTCTGATCTGAGACACTTCAACCTTTTTCTTGTCTCATTCTCAACCAAATCTTTCCATTTCTTAAAAGTATCAAAATCATCAGCTTTTTTTCGAATGTAATAAACCACAGTTTTTTCTAGTTGCATCATCAATAAAAGTAACATAATAACAAGATCCACCAAGAGATGATACATGAATTGGTCCCCATACATCTGTATTCACAAGATCTAACCTTTCACTCTTCTTTTCTTTTCAGACTCTGAGAAATATGACTCTCTTCTGTTTTCCATAAACACAATGCTCACAGAAATCCAAATCAATTTGTTTAAGATCTAGCAACAAATTTATTTTGTGAATTATCTGCATCCCCTTCTCACTCATGTGTCCAATCCTATGATGCCACAGTTTTGTATCCACTCCTGTAGAAGCTAAAGAGATAGAAGAGTCAGTATTACCAATACATAAATACAATGTACCTACCTTCTCTCATTTTGCTATCACCAATGATCCTTTGGTGACCTTCCACACCTTATCTGTAAATATGGATATACAAACTTCACTTTCCAACTACCTTGTTGAAATTAGATTTTTCCTTAGATATGGAACATATGTTACCTCTTTCAACAACCATTGGTTTCCATTGCTTTGCTTTATTTTTACTTTTCCCATTCCAACATTTTTGCATGGTGCATCATCACCCAAATGAACTTATCCAAAATCGCCTTGAACATAATCTAGAAAATGTTTCATATGGGGTGTGGCATGAAATGAAGCCCCTTAATATACTACCCAAGACTTAGAAACATTATCTATAGAAAGAATCAAAGCATCTTGTAACACATCACCTGTTACATTTGCTTCCTGATTTTTCACCTGTTGTCCACCTCTTTGTTTCTTTGGAGCTCTGCAGTCTTTCTTTAAATGTCCTTTCTTCCCACAATTCCAACACTCTATCTTTCCAAATCTACATTTGAATCTAACCTTCCTAGAATTCCCGCAGTTCCTTGAGTCCTTTCCTCTATCCTTTTGTCTTCCCCTATTATCCATGTTTAACACATTACCTGATGTCTCACTTGTGTTTTTCCGTCGCATTTCCTCACTAAGGATAACACCAACAACATCATCAAATTTTAAAGTATTTGAACTAGAGACAGAGTTACTTACAACAATGACCAAGCCATTCCATCTTTCTGGCTACGGGCACAAGATTAGAAGAGCCCTGAGCTCATCATCAAAGTCCACTTTTACAAAACTTAGTTGATTAGTAACCATATTAACTTCATTTAAATGATCTGCAACATATCCACCTTCTAACATCTTCATATTAAATAATCTCTTCATTAGAAATACCTTATTGGACGTCGAGGGTTTTTCATAAAGTTTATCCAATGTGTCCATCGTATCCTTCATTTTCTTTTATTTTGAAATATTGAAATCCACCAACGCTGCCAAGCTCAGCCGTATTGTTCCTAGTGTCTTTCTGTCAAGAACCTCCCATTCTTCGTCCTTCATTGTCATCAAATTCTTTGTTATTCCTCCCAATGGTAGGAATAGATCCTTATGATATAAATAAGCTTCCATCTATATCTTCCATAACTGGTAGTTTTGGTCGTTAAATTTCTCGACCCTAAACTTTCCATCTTCTTCCATTTCTCCTACTCGAACCAGGAACCCTATTTTCCTATGAGTTACCTTTCGCTATGATATCAGTTGTTAGAAAAACAGGATCGTGGAGCAATAAAATAAAACAAATGAGGAAATAAAACATAGAAGATACACAATACAATAGAGACACAGATATATGTGGTTCACCCATTGTGGGCTACATCCACCAGAGAAATTTCCAGGTCCTTCTTTTATTATTATCCAATGAATGAAGGGATACAACCTACCACACACTCGTTGTAACTTCCTCTTCTTTCTCTCACAATATCCTCTCTTAGAATACAATATTTGCAATGATCCATAGCCACAATACATTTCCCTTATAAAAGAGGGTTTCCTTCTAGGGAAAAAAACCCTAACATAACTTCTATCATCAGATCTTCGACCTTATAATGAACGGTCCATATTTACAATGAAATTACAATATACATTTACAAGGCAATTTTTTCTTCAGGGGCCCGCTTGCCCCCGGACCCCGCAGAGGGGGTAACCCCCCTCTGCACTCCCCCACATGGAGGAGTGTACATTCTTCTAGTTTGCAAAGAACTCATGCGGTATAAACACGACTAAAAACAAAGACCTCTAAATCAGGAAGATAATCAGGCTCCACAACCAACATAGAAGTAAATTTATTCTTTGGGATCGAATACTCCATGTCTCGTGCTATAATGATATCATCTTGTAGAGACACTGGTTTGAAGGCCTTAATCCAACCACACAGGGGCTTGGATAGTCCTTCAATGAAAATAATAATCTTCTTATGCTACGACACATCCGTCACCATGACCTAGATCCTCTGAAACTCTAAGATTTAAGCATCCATTGTCCCAATTTTCTTGAGTTGTGCCAGCTCTCTGAAAATCAAATATGGGTCCCTCTTATCAAATCGTTCAATAATCCTTTGTGTGAAGTCCAAGTATGAGGTAATACTAGCATTCCCCAACGTGACTAGCCCATGGTACCACCACTCATGGGCCTCTCCGTCCAAATGCAAAGTAGCATATTCGATGGACTATATATCCAGCATAGGATTGAGTTGGAAATATGTGTCCAAATTTTCAACCCAAGCATTGGAAGTGCATTTGTATGAGCCATCAAAGTAAGGGATAGATAATTTCCCAACCTTCCACTAAAGCTCCCAATTCTGTGGGGCCCTGTTGTAATCCATTGGTCTATTCTTGTACTTAATGGTACAAAAATCATGTAAGGACATAGTTGCATGAAAATCCTTGCCAAAAGTCTGATACTCCCTCAAATAATCAGTAAATCCCTCACTTTTACTTGTTTTCCCTTATTTTCATCTTGTTCTCCTTCCAATAATTGAGGTAAGAGAGGTCTAGGAGTCACTCTACCAGTTGTCTGAGTAGGGGTATGATTGTTTCTCCCTTCAGCATGGTTCCCATTGTTACCATTGTTGTCATTAGTCTCTCCTGAACCAGTATTTCCCACATTGTTTTGGTTCCCTTGATTATTTATTATAAACTAGGTGAGAATATGAACAAATTGTTGATGCCCCCTTGCAAGATCATTCAAAATACTCAGAGTGCTACCCTCGGGCGATTCATTCTTGTCCCCCATTTTTTCCTCTTCTTATGACTATGAGTGAAATATGTTATCAGACCCTCTATGCCTATTCTTTGGATACAATAAAAATCATACAACTCACAGGTTGGCAAGAATACCAGCTTTGATACCACTATAAGACCCCCTCCTTAATTGTTGATGTGTTTTTGTGTTTATTTGATTTCGTATCTCTTGTTCAATATAGTTTCATAATAGATTTGGCACATCAAAGGGGTTTTATTGTAATCAACACAAAAAACAACACTTACATTTATTGCAAATAATAACAATCTCATTCCATCTATAACAACAGGAAAAACTCAATAATTACAATCTGAAATGTTTTTTTATTTCTGACCTACAAGAAACAAATATTTGTTTAAAGGATTTTTCCCCCGTGAACTTGAGTCAAGTCACAGCGTATCAAGACCGAATTCAAAAGACAAAACCAATGACCATCTATATCAATGCATACAAGAAATAATTACTTTTATAAGAAGAGAAAGAGAAAGAAATAATGAGAGGCCTCACACCTTGAATCCTTCATTCGATGTCAATCCTTGCTCTCACTTATTGAAGCGCTCATGATCTCTACTGGAACTAGCTTGCAATAGGAAACCAATAATAGGCTGCTACAAGGTAGTTATACATTCAAATAGCATATATCACCTGCACAGATTCAAATATACAGGAAATGCATTAGCATATGACATCACAATGAACCAATAAACACACAATATGAGGGAAAGAGAACTCTTCTATTAGCAACAATGTGAGAAAGGTAGTTACAACCTGATTCAACCTTTGGTACTGATTCAGAGCCAACTTCCTTGGGTTCCTCCAAATACCTTCAATGAATCAACTCAGTGGGGAGGCTCTTCCTTGGATAACTCAATAGGGATAGGAACACACCTTGTAGTTATAATGAGAAGGAAGGAACATTGGAAAAGGAGTTTCCAGGTATGGGATGCTACTTAGAGAATGAAGGGATATAGGGAAGCTTGCTAAATTTTATCAGCATGATCTTGCACCTATGTTCTTCCCTTCATACATGCCCCCAATGGTGCATTTATACCATCCTTTAGAGGTTAAGGAGGTTGAATTGTGTTTGGTACGAACCAAGGGAGGTTGGGAGACAAGCCCAACCGAAATCCCTGCCCTAAAATGTGAAATTATTTTATTTTTCACGTTTTTTAGGGCATTTGCGAGATACAAGCTAGCAAGGCACATATGTCTGTGTGTTGCACAAAATAAACCCATGGATATAAGAAAAAGGCATGTTTTTTAAGTGACTTTGATGAGGGAAGTTGGGATTTTTATTAGCAAGCTAGGGAAAAGGGTTGGGCCATGTCACAAATGCATAGATGTGGCAATTTTTGCTATAACACTCTTTGGAAACAATAAATGTGGTGTAGCATACCCCTTCTAGACTCCATGAATAAAAAAATAAGTGAAACAATAAATGCACTGAAATGGCCCTTCTAATCAGCATGAACAACAATGATTTGAGCATGATTTGATGAGAAGGGTGGATGAGAGTAACAACAACATGATCCCTCTGAAACGGTCCCTTTATTGAGGCTCCCACCATTAATAAACAATAATACTTCCCCCTTCTACCCTCCACATGATCTGCAAATGAGATATGGCCTCCTTTAGCAACACCACGAACAAAAAATAAGGCACAACCCCTCTTGATGATTCCCACGATATGATATAAGTGGTATGCCACCCCTCTTGAAGATCCCATGATCAAATAATAATGGTTTGACCAAATGAAAAGACAGGAATTAAATGATTGCAACTCGGCCTACACTAAAACAACCTCAACCAAACACCCATGAACTCTGAAAATGCCCCACAATTTGTAAAATTGATGTGTCTCCCTTATAGAACAATGAATCCAATGAAATATTTGTGTGTTCTCTCCTTCTTAATCATCTAGGGTGGATTAGCTACACCACTTAACCTAATTGCTCAAGGGTTTCAGTCCCCAGAGCCAAAAAGCTATGAGAACTCTCCAAAATCCAATTTTGAGAAAATAATCATGAATAATGAGAATGAACTCTCATTTGCACTTTAATACCATTTTTACCTTTTTCGCCCAATTAAATAATGTAAAGTGACTTTATAAAGTCTTTGTTCAATATTTCTCTCAGTGTCAGTTTCTCGTCTATTAATTTAATTATTCAATGTCACCATTAATATGTTTTTTTTTCCAAATGATATTAAACAATCAAATTAATTAATTCTCTTGCATCGACTATAGCCTAAGAGAATTAAATAGGCTATTAAGTACTCATGGGGTGATCAATGGGAAAGGGACATTACATCAAATCACATGGGATCGGGGGATGGTTTGATGCTTGAAGGGGATACTGAGGTAAATTATTTACATGGATTATATATTAAGTTACAACTTACTTTGCATGCTTTAAGGACTAATGTTTCTCATGAAAATTGGTTAACCATGTTTTATAGTTTGATTTGTCTTGGGTGTCCCTGACATGGTTCTTTGAGGTAAATCCTGGGATTGTACCCAAGACTTTGTGCCTTTATTGCGGGACCTTGGCTCGTGTGATGGAGAGTAGTGGGTCATCCATAACTCACCACCCTCATACATCTGCTCTCACATCCTTGGAACCTTGGACAATGGGAAAATGGACTTGGTATGATAATATTCTGTCACGATGGCACACAGAAGGGATGAAAGCCCATAGGTTGGGCAGAGTACCCAGGAGCTTATTCCTCACTAGGGTCAAGGACATTGCAGCAACAAACAGTCTGAGACATGGCAGAGATGAGATGCATCTCCCTAGGGCCTAGACGCAGCAACTGGATCCTTGATGTTGGCCCTATTGTGGTGATGACATCAACTTCTAGAGCTTGATACAGCTAGGTTTGGATGATTTCTTGGGTATTGATGATGCATGGAATGACTTTTGGTGAGGAGAAGCAACATTTTCTCCCACCATGCTTCATATTGATGCCATGTGGAATTTGGAGGCCCCCTTCTTGCCTAAGGAGGCTTGACGTCTCACACGTGTGGCTCATTATGATTTGTTTTTGCACTTATAACATTTGTAAAGGTTAAATGAGGGGTGGGCACCGCTTATATTTGGTTGTTGACATATTATGTGGACAAATATGTGAGGGTAGTTTCATATAAAAATTCTAACCCTCACTCTCATTTTTGGATCATCATTCCCTCACCATTGTGAGGATTACTTCTAGAATTTTCACCCTTTTGGAGGTTACTAGTCTTTCTCTTTCATGCACTATGCTTGGAAAGGATCTCTTCTGCATGGTTGGCTGATTTTGGATGGATATTTCTGCGATTAGGGTTAAATGCTCTTGGTTAAATGGATATTTCTGCAATTTCCTTGTTGTGCTATTGATGTTTATGGCGAAATTTATATTTTTTTGCAAGAAGACTTTTTTATTGAAACCCTAAGAGAGTAACATAAGTGTTTCTTCCTCTCACAAGGTCTTAGTTGTCTAAAATTGTTTAATTGTCCTTGCTAGGGTTAGAACCCTAAATCCATAAAGTGATAGCACTTTAGGATTTTATCCCTAGACAATTGATATTTGACCTAGTTGAAGCTACAATAAGGGATAAATGATATCTAGGTCCCAAACATGCTTGCACCCTAAATGTCCTTCTCCTCAAGGTCTAAAACCTAAGGCACAAATGTGCTTGCACCTCAAGGTTTAGATCCTCCTCTTGGTTTCAAGTATATCAACCTTCAATCTTGGTTTCCTTTGAGACTCCATAACCCTATAAAGGCACTAATCTTAAAGCAGATTTTGTGGTGAATTGATTGATAAAACCTCTCTCTCAAAACTCTAAAAAATTCTACTAACTACACTAACTCTAACCCTAGCAAACTTGTAATATTTCTTGTTGGTGTTATAAAAGTTTGATACAACCATCTAAAACTACATTAATTTGTTTCATACACACATATAGAGGTGGCTTAACTCACTCAGAAATCACCACTAACAATTGGATAGTAATCCATTGGTTGTATGTTTAATTTTCATGGTCAATTGTGGTATTTATGAGCACTTATTCTTATTGTTGTTGCAAAATGCTTATTTATATTATAAGACTGGTATACTACTGCAATTTGCAACATACATAGCTAACTAACTTGTCTAGTTTCTAGAAGAGGTTATTATTGCATATTTTGGCTTGGAAGTTTATATATATATACTGCAAAGTGTTCTTGTTCTGGGAAGGTACAACAAACTACTTCACAACCTCTTCCTTTCCCTTACCTAGACCAACCATTCAGTGATCAAGATAGGGGGAAGTAGGCTTGGCTACTAAACTTTCTATTTGAACCCTTGAGGTCACCATGGAATCCTCCCTTGTAGTGGACCTCTTCCATAAATAAACAAGGGAAGATCCTACTAAAGTGACAGTGGTAGTTTCTTCCACAGTTACATAAGATTTAGGGATCTGTGGTGGGATTTTCACAAGTACATATCTTGCGATAACAAGAATAAAAGAATGATGCTAAAGAAAGAAAGGAATGATAGAAAATGACTCTCAAAAGCCAGTCCAAACTTGCACTCTACCCTTTTTGCATTCGCCTCGGTCCTAAGCAATGATGTTATAGATTGAAACATTATAAAAGGGGACTTGCAAATATGATAAGAGGACAAATATAAAGGTAGATAAAATGGTTTGGAAAAATGTAGCGCTTAGAAATTGGTAACTCAAGACCAAGGGAACCCTCCACAAAGGCACTCATAAAAATGGACTCAATGACACCATAACCCATGAAGTAATCCCAACACATAACACTATCACACTTACTCTTGAAGGGTTATTTTATTTCACTGTTTCCCTCAAGTCATATCCCTCTACCTAGGTCTTTTCTTTCATTGTTTTGGTTGCCACACCTAATAGGGTTTGATGAAGGCCCTCCCATATTCAAACTTACCAACTTACATAAAGTCCCGAGTTGGTGTGATATTTGAAGGGGATATTGAAGTGAATTGTTCATGTGGCTTATATCTTAAGTAACATCTTACTTTTCATGATTTAAGGGTTGATATATATATTTAACATTCATTTACTCGATTTCATATTCTATTTGGATTTAGATTCCCCTAACATGGTTCTTTGAGGAATGCCCCGGACTTTCACCTAGGACATTGTGCCTTTATTGCAGGATACAACATGTGTGATGTACAGTAGTGAGTAACCCAATTACTTGAAACATGCAGACAGTGGCTCTCACATCTTTAAGACCTTGGACGATGGATAGATGGGCTTGATTTTGATAGATTTGGTCATGGTGGCACAAATATGGGATGAAATCCCACATGTTGGGCCATGTACCCTAGGGATTATTGCTCATTGGATTAAGGATGTCGCACCAATGGAAAATTAGATGCCTTGCAAAGATGAGATACACCTCTCTCCACCTTGGACGCGATTCCCTACACCCTAGGCGCTCGTCCTCCATTGATGATGACGTCACATTTTAAAGTTTGACAATGACAGGGCTTGATAACCACTTGGGGTACCATTGATGATGTCACATGACCATAGATGAATAAATGCATCTTTTTCCATTGCTACACCATGATATGATGACACGTGACCTTGTGAGGCTCTGATCACACACCCTCTTGGAGCATGACATCATCACACATGTGACTTAGGAGGGAATTTTTATATTGTTTTGACATTATTTATCATTTGTAAAGGAAAATATGAGGGGTCAGCCCCTCTTAAAAGAGATGAATTTTCATTTTTGTGAATTTGTAGTGTCAAGGTTTCCTTATAAATAAGTCTATCACTCCATTCATTTTCATTATCACTTCCTCACTCACTTGAGGTGGGGAAACTCTTAAGAAGTTTGTTATTTCTCTCTGTTTGTCTCTTGATCCTGTTAATGCACAATTTATAGTTTTGGAAAAGCCCAACCCAACCCACAGATGTGTGAAAACTATGGGAGTTTCTACTCATTGTCACCTTAGATAAATACTCCCCTTACTTTAGTGATGATAAAATCACCACAAGGGGGTAATCCTAGGTGACCCTAGGGGGATTGGGATAGAAAGTGGGAGAATTATCAATGAACACCCCTATAGGTCAATATTGGAGGATTAAGGCTTAATAATGAGTCGTGTAGATGGTATATAGTGTCCAAGTATTATGTACCTTCAAAACAGTCTTAACCCTACCGAGAACAAGAAAAATGATGGAGATAAAATCCTTAAACCAAAGGGGATCAAGCATGAAACCTTGTTGTCACAAATTGCAATAGTATTGGAATATATATATATATATATATATTAGCAATGAACAAGTTATGACAACTGCAAATTATCTATCAAAATCAAGTGTAATATACTTGGAAATAAATCTAACAATGAGTAGATAAACCTCCAATGATTAGGGTAAGACTTTGGTAACAATTAGGGGGGTATCAAAGCAAACAATTGCTAAAGAAACAAATTCTAGCCACCAAAATCAACAAGTAAACCACCCAAAAGATAGCCAACCACTAGTAGAACAATAATCAAGGTTCAAAAGTGAATTTCAGTTGTAGAATAATAAGTAGAGAGTGAAATAAGATGAGTTTTGTTGCAACACTAATGGATTTATCATAAAGTCAATTATACCAAAGATATCACTTAGCTAAAGAGGACGCCCTTAGGGCACAATAAAAATTAAAACATGAAGAATCAATTCCAACTTGAACAATTGCAATATCTCAAAAATTCACATTTACCAATGCATGAATATACAATCTCCAATGAAAGTAGATTAGTGCCTTATCAATTGGGTTAATGGAGTCTCTTATGTATGATCTAGGTTTGTTACTTCTCTAGGGGTGTAAGCCCTTTTACTTCCTAGAACAAACTAACCTACATGAAAAAACCCTTCTTTATCAAGAATATTCCATCACAATTACAAAGAGACAAGAATAAAGAGATAGCACCTAACTTCTTCCTCCAACAGACAAGTAAAAGCATCCACAATTGCACTAAAGAGAGATAGAGGTATTTTCCCAAGTAGGGTGAAAATTTCATCCAAGAATGTATGTAACTCTCAAGTGAGAGCTATATCAAAATGAAATGAAAGTGACTTCTATTTATATGAAGCCAACTTAAACAGTTTTTCCACATAATTTTGTCCACTTTCATAATTTGAGCAGGTCAACCTCATAAATTTTCCTTTACAACTTCAAAACACAAAATACATAAAGCAATTTCCCCTTTAGGGGTGACATAAGCCTCCAAAGTGAGATGTTTTTCCTTCCAATGAAGATCGTTGGGCCTCCAAAGGCCATGTGCCTTGCCATAAAGTGCTCTAGTGCGTGACATGTGTCTCTCTCTCCATCAAACCACATCCCATCACCATCAAACCATGAAACCCCATCAAAACCCTAGCCTCCATGTGGCGTCTAGGGAATAAAAGTTGACATTTTAGGCATCCAAAGGCCAACATTGAGGTGCAAGGGACCACAATGTTATCATATCATGGTGTTCAAGTGCATCCAAAGTAAATTTTCATCCTCCCAAGTGTCAAATGAGAGGGGGCGCATCATCCTACCATTGGGCTTCATGCCCCTATGAAGGTCTAAGTAGCCTTGTGCCTCCATGAACAAGATTTCACCTGGAAGGCCATGCAAAGACAAACAAATATGCCCTCTAAGGGTCCACAAGTCACAAGTATCATGCCAAGTAATATATATTTAATAAAATAATCACCTTAACATGTGCATCAAATCCCCCCTTTTCAAAATAACAAATGCTCAAGGACCTTATACAACTTGCCAAATTTAAGTATGGGAGGGTTGTCATGGTGCCCTATGTTGAGGAAAAGATATGAAATGATCTTACTCAAGCATTTTCAGATTCTACTTGGCTAAAGAAAAATAGACGGRAATATCACCCTATGTTTATAGCCAACAAAAATAACATCCTAATTCACAAGTATTAATTACAAGTGCTTAGGCTAGTCTTTTATCAACAAAAAGCTTACTGGAAATTCACTTTTTATGTAATTTTCTAAACATATCAGTTGCTGAAATAAATGTAAAGATAGAAGAAAATTCACCAAGAYGATAATCAAGACAGATGAGACATAAAGAAATCCTTTATTTCATTCAAATTCACCAAAGAGTCATTTTCTTTACAAAATCTCATGCAGAAACTTTGGACCAAAGTCAAACTTAGACATCCCCAATGGAACATACWAAAGGACCTCTGACAGAAAACCAAAACTGAACTCTAAAAGYTGGATCAACTTGCCACRGATTTTTGCCCACTCGACTCTGCACAATAGCCTTTGTCAGTCATGAAAATTGATTCACAAACAGACAAGTCTACATAGACTATCAAAGATAGATCAACACCTTTGAAAAACAAGTGTCTAAATGATGTGATTCATCCCTGAATATTGTTGTCTACAATAAGACCCTGCTATCATAAAAGAGAATTAGGCTTGTGATGAATAATGAATGAATGAAAGCTAAAGTATCTCAACATAACTCAAAGAGAAAACCTTAGCTTTCTTATGCTTCTATCCTCCTCTTGTTCCTCCCTTTCCTTTTTCTTTTAACAAATTAGAATTGGTTGAAGTAGTTGAACCAACTCATTAGTTAATTTAATTAAAAGACTCAACTAGCTTAGTTTGGGGGAAGAGTAATAATTATAATAAGGGTCATAATAAATAATAACTAGTAGGTGGGACCCCTTGTGACTCCCATTAGATTATGATAATCATAACATAACTATCAATTAAGCAAATCACATCTCCTTGTGACTCCCATCCATATATTCGCATTCCTTGATTTAGCTCATGATATTTTGAACTATTTAAAAAAAAAAATTACCCATATATCCACAACAAAACATACTGTCCAACATTCCTGAAGTCAACTATCACCAATAATGGATAAAATAAAACTCAAAATCCATATTTTCCAATTGTGATGCCATCTTTCCTTTGATGATGTTATCATCTTCTAGTCCTCCTCTTGGACAGAGGCATAATAGGCCTCTGTTTTTAGCCTTTTATTTGAATAACTCATCCCTGCATGCGTGATTGATTAGCAAATGATCTTTGAATTAACCATACATTACAACTCTTTTAAGATATGAAATGGATTTGGCTCAGCAATGTATCAGACTCGTGCAATCCAATCCATACAATTTTTTTTACCGTTTATCAATGAGCAGGGGGTGAAAAGGGTTCTGGGATATGCGAGGGGTTTGTATTGAGTGAAAACATGATACCATGAGGGGGAAAAGAGCATGGTTACTGCTCAATGACAACAAAAATCAATTGTAAGCAACCCAATAAAACATCACTATAATCCACGCAAGACACTGTCACTTTCAACTGCTTTAACACCGAAATTCTCTTGACTGTAATCAATCTCAAAACATGGAGTGAAAAAATGAATATGGGAAGTGACGGGGTTTGTATTTAGTAGAAAATTAAATAATGGAAGGGAAGAAGAACGATTACTCTTCATGAAATTAATTAAGTGATCCATAAAACATTCTGTGAAAAGAGATGCATAAACCATCAATCATTTCACCAAATAACAATTTATGTGCATTTAACTATTTCTATGTTTATAATCAAATATCCAACATAGTGCCACCACAAGACAGTATGCATTCCACACAATTTGTAAGGGGTTTTGTTCCTTTCATTTACATACTTTGCATTCTCTAACAATTTTCGAACAGTAACCATTCCCACTCTGTGAACCATCAGATCAACCACTTCCATACATTACTTCAATCAACAAACATACTCAAAGTCATGTTTCCAAAACTAACAATGAAGTCACACTATTATTGCAATCGGGTCTGTCATTTTAAATGCATTGATATTTGTTAAACATATATAGGCAGTAACCAAATAAGCAAGATCAAATTGCCAAAACACGAATTGACAATTAAATAGACAACAACCACCATTCCAACAAAAGTTATGCGCCGAATAATTCAATCATGCAAGTGTAACTCCATCACTGTGCAAGCCCAATTTAATATGACTCTAAGAAGATGGGCCACCCATCCATCACGACGAGGTATCAACAACAAGAATGTCTCGACCAATGATCGAGTTGCAAAAAAACATGCTTATAACCATGTGGGTATCCCTGAGTGTGAAACCCAAGCTCTCCATATCATATATAGTGCGTCGTCACCAAAACACTATGATGTGATATCTCCATTAAAAAAAAAAAACACATCGTCACAGTAATAACTCAATACATTGTGTTCAGTCATCAATCTAACACAATATTACTTCGATTTACTCCAACTGTAAACAACTATGTTGTGCAAACTCAGGCTTATACAATCGAACAATCATAAGGATATAGTGGATATAGTTTTATAGTCATCCGGTTCAATAATCATTTGGCCCCAAGAGAAAACCACAGTTACCATGACCATTATTTCATTGTACAAAAACACCATACACACAATGTTGCATGCGTGAGAAACATCAAGCATTTGTAACCAATGCCAGCTAAACATCCAAACAACCCTTAGTGAAAAAATACCAGTGATTTTGTATCAACCAACCAATCCATTACTGTCATAAAACCAATCGACCTAACAAGCTATGACAACCATGCATACCCACGCATCGATTTGAATCGGGGCAACGACCCTCTCCATTAAACAATACTGAGTTATTAATCATAAGGGGAGAGACTGTGTAATTTGAGTTGTGCTAATAACAATGCAGGGTTTGTTATTATTATCATAGAGGCAGTAACTAAATGTCAAACCAACACGACATCATATGACCAATTGGGCGAGTCTGTACTCAAATTAATCGGTGTTACATTCAATCCACCATAACCCATAGTAAACTTGGCAGGCCCGACAATCTTCTCTACACAACTTCAGACTGGAGGCTAAGGGTTTGTTATGTAGCTAACACAAGGAGAACAGAGCCAACTCCTTCGAACGATGAAAACTTCGAGGCCAACGGTGCATACACAGAAAGAACCACGACTCATTCGTGGAGAGGAAACCAATCCATAGCAGGGTCCATAACAGAAGGTGAGGCTCTCATTCGTCCTGACAATATTTTTTAACGCACGTAGGGTATAACCCTCGAGTTATTCAATTAAACAACCATAGCAAAGAGGTGAAGACAGGGCCGATTATGAACAGGAAAATCCATTTCGTGATCCTTGGTGGTGAAATCAACCAATGCCCAAGTGAACAACACACGGTGGCGCAGAACATCTCCAACCATTAAACCCATAAAAGTAAGAGACTTGACATAGCTTCGAACGCGTGAGGCTAGCCATCTGACCCAAGACCAACAAAACCCTCCAACTAAACTAGCATGGATAACCGATATCTCTTGTGACTGCTAACGCCCATGATAACCAATAACACTATGACTTCAACATCAATGCGAAGCGAATAATCAACATTTCACAATCACCATTTTACATAGTTGAAATACTTAAGGAAGGCACAAACCAATACACTTGAGCCAACATCCATTTCATAACCAGAGAAGATTCATGAAGGGCCAAAAAAAGACAGACCTATAATCAAACGCCTTAAAACGTGAGTTGGCCGAGTAGTTCCTCCCTAATAAGAAATTGGAGCATAACCACAACAACAATGTTTGAATAATAACTTGACTAGGGTGGCATCCAACAGCAGGTGTAAAGGTGATGTGTAGTAAATGCACATCACCTCCATACTTCAAGTTCATTCAATTCCTAGTACGTGCCAGCCACTAATCAAACAAATCATCCACTTTGAACCATGCATCGAGACAACAACCTTTAATCTTCAAGAGCGCTACCCATCTCGCATATTACCATCTCCACTATACAGAAGTGCATGTCAACTATGCTCTATAGAACCTCGATAAGTCGCATGGCTATCATATGTTATCTAGGATTTGCCACAAACTTTTCAATGCATATAGTATAGCATGTTATCATAGGATAGTTTCTTCTTTTAATTTCTTTTCATTTGTTGTTACTAACATATGTTTGTTGCAGGTGTCATAAGTAATAGATCCAAGAGCAGACAACAATGATGACCATGAAAACTTCGGTATAAAACTTGAGCTTGGAACAACAAGGGAAGCATGTATAATATGCATGATCCATTATCCACTAAAACGAGATATCGTCAACCATGAAAGTAGTGTCGTACAATAACATAACATTGAATAAGCATCAGACTTGATTTTCAATCTACAAGGGGGTCCCACCTACTATTATTATGTTGCTTTTATATTAATAGGCTTTAAGCAAAACTTTACGGGAAAAACTTTGTTGCGAATTTAATCGTCAACACCTTATTGGGTAGATCATTCCCCAAGTCAAGGAGTGCATTCCAAGAAGACCCTCTAATTCATGTAGAAGAGTATGAAGCGGATGGGGTGTAACTTTTGGGCATGGGGTTTCTTGACATGCAAGGACTCACATTGTCTCATCTATGGGTGCCTTTGTAGAAGGTGTGTTTCATCCTCATTTTCAATGCAACATTTTTCCAAGCCCTTTATTTTCCATTAATTGATTAAGGTACAAACATTGAGTATTATATGCAAGGGAAAGTAAGGAGTATCGCAATGCCACTTGAATCTAGGAACACATTGAGTGGCATGTGCAAGGAAAGTAAAAGACATTGCAAATACATTCCCTCAACAAGCGAGACATTTATTAGTTATGTGTTTTATTTTACAGGTCCTTGAATTTTTTGAATAAGCATTTCATTGCCCTCAGGACCTTAGGGAAAGCATCTGGAGGATTATTTATTAGCTTTTATTTTTTTTCATCTACAAGCCTTTGGGCCTTTTTCCCCTTCTTCCCATGAAATGAGGTACAAACCCTTCTTGGGTCAATATGCTCGAAAATCCAAAAGTTGAGAAAACAAAAGGGAATAAGTATGGAAAGTGATAAGTATGTGTGGGAATGGAATGGTGACCTTTCAAGGAGAACCCCTAGTAGCATCCATTTTCCCGAGGGTGACCCATTGACTAGGAACACATATCAACCACCAAGGTGAAATAAGGAAAAAGGAATAATCTCCAAACAAACATTTTCAAAATCAAGAAAGTACCTTTTGCAACATGTTCAAATGATCCAATTATTAAAATGAAACTTACCATGAGACCGGATTTGTTACATCGTGGAGCGAGATCTGTTGTCCTCTATGGGCCAAGATGTTGTGGTGGACATTGTTATTGTTAGTCAATGGTGATGTGTGGTAAGAGGAGGGGCTTTGTCTGCTCATCTGGCTCTCGACACTTCATTTCTGCAACCTGCGGGCCTCGAGACATCATCTCCTTAGTTAACCCTAGGAATGGGGGGTAATATCTGGCTCCTACTTGGGGACATGTGCTCATCGTAGAGGGCATAAGGACCTCAACATCTCCTGGTATGACATGTGCCTATACACTGATACAATACATGTTGGATATCAAGGGATGGCTTGCTCACCCTTTTGTTCATATGACCTTTGGTTCATATGATAAAAAATTTGAAACTTCAAAATTGACAACTAATCTAAAGAAAAGAAAAAATTTGCATTTTTTCAAAATTTTCAATATGACATGAATGCAAGAAAGTAACGTTTAAATGAGATATGACATGAAAATCTAAGGAAATGAAACTAAACTATCATGAGCACACAATTGCAAATGCAAGAAAGCAAAAATGACCTACCTACTTACTTGGGGGACAAGGATCATAGATGTTAAGTGCCTAGTGATGTCAGGTGAAAACGTACAACCAGTGAAACTACCTGCTCATATCTTCATGGAATCTCCCACCAGGGATGATTTTAGGGGCTAAATTTCGCTCATGGGCTAATTTTCCATGGTTTTTCCAAAAACAAGATTCACTATTTTAAAAATGATTCGCCCAAATTATATAGGATAAAATTATTTTACCTTAAAAATCGCAAAATTTTTATAAAAACTATAAAAAATACTTATAAATTTGAATATTTTTACAAAAATATCGCCAAATATTTATAGTTGGCATATAAAGGATTAGTAATATTCTCCAAGGTTTCTACATTTTAAAATAAATTTCCATCCGTAAAATCATCCCTGTCTCCCACTATTCATAAAGAAACTGGATGAGATACCCAAAGTCTCGCTTCCCCCCTCCTCATCTAGGAAGAAAACTTTGGATTTAGTTGATCGTGGCCTCATTGGTCAGTTTACTAGAATGTGGCCTTCCCCAAGAATGGTAGCTACATGGATGGAGAAAATCTGGAAACCCTTGATCAAGGGTTCTTTGAATCATTTCTCTTGTGGGTGGTTTTTTTTTTCGTTCAATGAAGACTGAGATTTGATTTTTCAGAGTGCGTCATATTTTTTAGGTGCTAGAGGCATGTATCTCAACAAATGGACTCCAGAATTTAGTCCAAAAAATGATGCACCTTCTGCAATTCCGGTCTGGGTTTGTTTTCCACACCTCCCACTCCATTTCTAGAGTGATGATGCCCTAAGATGTATTGGAAACTCCATTGGAAAATGCATTTCTCAAGCTAAACCAAAATAGGATATATTTTCTTGTGCGATAAATTTCATTGAAGTGGATTTGGAAAAGGGGATTCTGGAAGCCTTTTTAATCTCCCTGGATAACTGGCAGCATGTGCAATAATTAGACTATGATCAACTCCATTTTAAATGAAAAATGTGCCATGAATATGGACATTTTTATAAGAAATGTAAAAAGGAGGACAATGTTAATGCTTAGGGAGGGAATAAGGAAGACCATTGGTAAGAAGTATCTCAAAAGATTTCTCTTAATAGATCTAAAAATCATTCCTTTGCTAGCCTCTCGAATGGATCAAAAATCTCGTCGGTCATTGGCCCTTCAAGCGGCTCAAAAATTCCGTTCGTTGATAGATTTGCAAATGATGGCTCGAAATCCTCATCAATCCATCCAAGGAACTCAAGAACCCGCACTTGATCTAGAGTTTGTCAACAAAAAAATTGTTTTTACGTGTTATCTCAATATGTGAACCATATTGGGGATGGCTTGGTGGTTATATTGGGTAATATTTCAATGAACGCGGAGTGTCCTTTAGTCCAACAAATGACCAAATCTAGGGTTTTTGAATATTTCAACCCTCCCATCATCTTTGGAATTATTTGTTCTGAGCCTAATAAAATGTCTTTATTGGCTTTCTCTTCACGCATCGTTTTGGAAGATTTTCTCCCATAGCATCTGGGAATATTTTCCTCTGATGCCCTATCCTCTATTTCCTCTTCTCTAATACTTTCATTTTCTGAGTTGTATTTTTCCTCTGAGAATGCCACTTCTACATCCTTGAATGAGTCGAATTATTTAGTTTTTGAATCTGGAAAGGAAAAGATAGATTTTACTGGGATGTCGAAGATCACCCTTTTCTCTTCACGTTGGTTGACAAAGCTAAAACTCAATGAAGGAAATGCAGTAAGTAAAGGAGGTTCCCACTCAAACCCTCCCAAATAATGAAATTGGTCTTATGGAATTGCAAGGGTTTAGGTAGTGACCCCAAGTTATCACTTGTCATGGATTTAATTGGATCATAAAATCCCCAAATACTCCTGATTCGAGAGACCACAACGAGCACAGATGAAGCAATAAAAATTGGGAAAAGGTTGTGGAGAACAAGTGAGCTAATGGGTGTTGATTCTAGAGCTGCCTCTGGGGGTTTGTGCACCATATGGAATAATTTTGAGGTAAGTTTAAAATTCACTATGAACACTCAACATTGGATTTTAGGTAAATTCAGATTCGGCCAACAAAATAAATTTCTTATTTTTATTAATATTTACATGCCAACAAATCCAAATGAAAATTTTGATTGTTGGAGATCCTTACAAAGCATTAGAGACTCTAAGTTTGCATAGAATTATATTCTTGTTAGGGATTTTAATGTTGTCAGATATAGCATGGAAAAAAGAGGAGGGTTCTTTAGTTGGGACCCTTTCCTAGAAAATTTGGAGGATCTACTAGAGGAATGAAATTTGCTAGACATAAAGCCTCAAAAAGGGAGATATACTTGGACAAAGATAAGATTGGGCCCTGGGCATATTTCTTTTAGGTTCGATCACTTGTTGATCCATAGTAATTTCCTCTCCTCAAACTCTTCAATCAAATGTCATATCCTTCCCTCTCTCACTTATGATCATAATCCCATATCCTTGCATATTCATGAACACCCCGAATATGGGCCACTTCCCTTCTGGTTTAATCCTCTCTAGCTCAACTACCCTGAGATGATCTCCCTGTTTGAATTGACTAGGAAAACATGCGTTCCAGGCACCATTGTTTTTATTTGAGAACAAAAAATCATCATGGTTAAGAAATCTCTCAAACGTTGAGCTAAATCCTTTTATATTCTGTCGGAAAAGAAAAAAGAATACCTTAAAGTGAAGTTAAACAACCTCCAAAAGGAAAATGAAAATAAAGATATCACTGCCCAATCGCAAAGCACCGAGATAGACCTCCAAATTCGATATCAAAGGGCTATAAGACATGAAGAATAATTATGGAGGCTCAAATCGTGTAGTCTTTGGCTCAAATTTGTTATGAACATAATATATAATAATAAATATAAATACATTATAATAGTTAATGAATAATTAATGAAGAGACACCTTCCCAATGAAAGGTCGTGTCTCTCCGTGGAAGGGCACCCCTACGTGGGTATATAAGGCCCTCATTCTTATTGTATCTCATTATCTCATATTCATATACATTATTATTTAATATATTATCCTCTATGAATTATAACATGTTGTCCTACCTACATTGGGTATTTACCTGGTGAACCGGCTTGGTTCACCACAGTGGTATCAGAGCTTCGTCTCAATCCATATTTTAGCCAACCCCATTGTTTCATAGTTTCTCTGAACCCTTGGTCTTTGACCACAATCTAGCCCTTGGCCACC